>JAMYXO010008872.1:0-10355 GCA_033310375.1 Conus canariensis
TTTTTTTTTTTTTTTTTCTTTTTTTCCCTTTTTCCACTTCACTTCTCCCACGACCCTCTCTGCATTCCACTCCTCTTTGTCACCCACATTCCATCCCCAACAGCTAGGGTATTGGGTACTTTTTTCCGACTCTTTCACAGAGGGTAATTTGTACTTTTTTTTTCATTTTCTTCACTTAACTTGTTCCTTTTCCAAAATGTTTTCACTCTTTCACAACCACGACAGAAACAGCAGGAACCCACAGCCACCAGCAGGGTTATTGTACTTTTTCACCTCTTCAATCCACTTAAAATGAGGCATGGGGTATTAATTTGTACTTTTTTCCACCACTCATTTCTCCACGAGCAGGGTATTGTACTTTTTCCCCATTGTTCCATTTTTTTCCTTTTCCACTTTCCTCTCCTTTTTCTTCTTCCACTCTTCTTTTCACTTCCACACAACTTCACCCCCACACAACAGGTTTTCACGCAGACAGCAGGGTATTGGTACTTTTTTCCACATGGCTAACAACCCACCACTCTCTTTCCTCTTTCACCAGGCAGGTTTGTACTTTTCACTTTCCCACTCCTCTTTCTCTTTCCCAACTTGTCACAAAGATGACTGACACTGTTCACTCTCTTTTCCAACATTTCTCCTCTTTTTCCACTTTGCCCATTCTGATTGTACTTTTCACGTCTCGTTTGTATCATCTCTGCCACAACCTCTCTTTCTTCACCACACACCAGGGTATTGTACCTTTTTCCACTCTTTTCAATCACAAAAGCAGGGTATGGTGTACGTTTCTTTTCCCCATTTCCTTCATCTTCCACCCCAACGTCTTTCACCAGAGAAAGCAGGGTATTTGTACTTTTCCTTTCCAACTTTTATCTTCCACCCCCCAACATCGTCTTTCTTCACCACCATGCAGGGTATTTGTACTTTCCAATTTTTTTCACCTGTTCACTCTCTTATTCCCCACGATCTCCACTCTCTTTCCACAAGCAGGGTATTGTACTTTTCCCCACTTCGTTGTTCTTCCCACTCTGTCCGCTACCAGGGTATTGTACTTTTCTTTCACATCTCTTTCTCCTCTAATGCCCCCACACACCACACATACCAGGGACAGGGTATTGTAGCTTTTCACAATTCAACCCCACACGCCTTTCACCATTTCATATTTTGCCCCTTCTTCACCTTCCTTCACCAAACACTTTCCGTTTTCTTCTTTCTCAACGTCTTTCCACTTCGACAGCAGGGTATTTGTGGTACTTTATCACGTCTCTTCTCCTTTTCACCGCCATTCCATTTTCAATCCGTCTGTTCACATCTCTTCGTTCACCAACATTCACATACCACAGCAGGGTATTGTTACTTTTCATTTTCCATTATTCCATTCACTCTCTTTCCATTCATTTCACAACAGCCAGGCGTATTGTACTTTTCACATCTCTTTTCCGCTTCCACCACCAACAGGGGTATTGTACTTTTCCATTCTCCCAATCCCTATCCTCAATGTTTGCTCTTTCACTCTTCCTTCTCCAAAAGGTCTTTTCAACCAGCAAGTATGTGTACTTTTTCTTTTTTTCCACTTTCCCCGCCACTTTTTTCCACGTCTTGTAAAAAAACAGCAGGGTATTGGTACTTTTCCAACCGTGTGCTCTTTACACTTTCACACACCAGGGTATTGTACCTTTTTCTACTTTTTTCAGTTACCACCCACCACCATCTTTCAAACCAACACACAACACATTTCAACTACAAGGCCAGCGTAGGCTGGTGGGAGGGAGGTGGGGGGAGGGAGGGTGGGGAAGTGTGGGGGGGGGGGGGGTGGGGGGGGGGGGGTGGAGGGGGGGGTGGGGGGGGGTGGGGGGGGGGGGGGTATGGGGCTGTGGGGGGGGGTCAAACCGCATCACTCACTTTCACGTACTCGCCAATTCCACCACCCATTTAATCATCGGGAAAACCTCTCTTTCATTCCACTAAGCAGGGGTATTTGTACTTTTCCCAATTCTCACTCTCTCTTTTCCCAATCACTTCAGTTCACTCTCTTTCTCTTTCACCTTTCCAAAACTTTTTCCTGCTCTTTCCCACACTTTTTTTCTTCTCCACACAAGCAGGAGGGTAATTTGTACTTTTCTCTTTTTCTTTATTGCACATTTCAATACTCTTTCACAGCATTCACAGCAGGGTATTGTACTTTTTCTTTTTTTTTTTCTTCGTCCATTCTTTCATTCCACCTTCCACACTCCACCCTCACCACTTTCACCCAGCCATCATTATTCTTCACTCTCTGTATCACAGCAGGGTATAGAGTAGAGTACTTTTTCCTTCACTTCGTCTCACGTCTCTTGTTTCCCCCACTATTACTCTTTTCTCACACAATTTCCACCACCACAGCAGGGTATTGTATACTTTTCTCCCCTTCTCAACACTCTCTTATTCACTTGTCATCCAATCAACCACACTAGCCAGGGTATTGGTCCCTTTTTTTTTCTTCCCACACTCTTGTTTCCCTTCCCTGTTTCCCAGCTTTTCAACTCGTCTTACTCTCTTATCAACTCTCTTTCACAGCAGAAGCAGGGGTAATGATTGTCCTTTTCTTTTTCCTCTTTCACGTTTTGTTCACTTTTTTTTTTCATTTCTTCCCTTTCACCTCTTTCCGACCTTTCATTCCAAACATTCTTCAAACCCACAACTTCACAGTCTTTTCACCTCACGCGACTCAGGGTATTGTACTTTTCTCACCTCCTCTTTCTCATGTTTCCTTTCATATTAGCCAGGGTATTGTACTTTTCACACTCCTCTTTCCAACCTCACTCTCACATTTTTTTCCACCGTCTCCTTTCACCAAGCAGGGTATTGGTACTTTTTTTCCCCCCACACCCACCAACCTCCCACACATTCCCCACTCTCTTTCCATTTCCTTTCACTAATCTCGTTCAACACAGAAAAGCAGGGGGTATTGTACTTTTCAACATTTTTTCCCTTCCCTCTTCCTTTTCACATTTTTTTTCCCCCCACTTTCCTTTTCCACCGCCTCATTTCACCGTCAGTCATCACTTCCTTTCCATTTCACATCTACGCACATTCACTCATCAACCAGGGTATTGTACTTTTCCCCAACGACCTCTCCTTTCATAGCAGGTATTTGTAATTTTCACTCCTCACATTTTTTTTCTCCACTCCGGTCTTTTCCCGAATCACCTCTTTCACTCAACACCACAGCAGGGGTATTGTACTTTTTCCTTTTTTTCCTTTTTTTCCCACGCTTTCACCATCTTTGCACTATTCACAGCAGGGTATTGGTACTTTTTCTTTTCACCAACTTCCTTCCCTCATTTTCTTTTCCCCCACTTTCCCTTTTCATTTTGCCACTTCAATTTCCCCGAACTCTTTTCCAACTGAACACACACACAGCAGGAGGGTATTGTACTTTTCACGCCCCACCTACAATTCACATTCATTCCCAACCATGTTCACCGATTTCACCACGTCTTTCACCACCAAGCAACATAAAACAGCAGGGTATATCGTACCTTTCACGCTTTCAAACGAGCAAGCAAAGGCAGAGGTATTGGTACTTTCACTTCCCCCCTCACAGTCTCTTTCCACAGCAGAGGGTATTTTTGTAACTTTTTTCGCTTTTTTCCCCTATTTTCCAACTCTTTCAACCCACACACCGACCAGAGGGTATTGTACTTTTTCACTCGGCCCATTCCATTCCACTCTTTCCATTCACAGCAGGAGGGTATTGTACTTTTCCATTTTTTTCATACTGTTTCACCTCTTTTCCCACAGCAGGGTATTGTACTTTTTCACGACTCTTTCATCCACCTTTCATCAACACACCATTCACTTCAGTACTTTTTCAATTTTTCATTCCCACGGGGTCTTTTCCACACAGATCACACATTCATTTCACCCCATTCTTCACACCACACATCAAGAGTATTGTTAACTTTTTTTTTTTTTTCCTTTTTTTTGTCCACGCTTTTTCTCACATTCCCGACACCAAGGGTATTGTACTTTTTTTCATTCCCTCACTTTCATCCTTCACCTCTCTTTTTCACTTCTTTCTTCAACCACGCAGGTATTGTACTTTTTTCACTCTATCACCCTTCACACCGACCTAATCTCTTTCCCCCGGCAATCCCTTTTCACCCTCTCTCTTTCCGCTTCTCACCCCACAAGATGTCCCCCCACACCCAACTTATTTTTCCACCGCAAATTACCACCCGTCTTTCTCAACCCACCACTCTCTTTCACAATAAACACACCAGAGGGGTATTGTACTTTTCCCATTCTTCCATCACCTTTTTCACGAGTCTTCATTTTCAGTTCCACACAAGCAGGGTAGTGGGTAACTTTTCACGTCTCTTTCACACACCGGCCACAGCAGGGATAGGGTATTGTACTTTTCCACTTCTCTTTGATTCACCCGATCAACAAGCAGGCAGGGTAGTGTACTTTTCCACCTTTTCATCATTCAACAAACACGTCTTTCACACAAGATTCAGCATGCAGGGGTAATTGTACTTTTTCCCTTCCCCTTCCATTCCCCACACGGAGAGCTCCGTTGCCCCAACATTCACAC
Organism: Conus canariensis; assembly: GCA_033310375.1. Lineage (NCBI taxonomy): Eukaryota > Metazoa > Mollusca > Gastropoda > Neogastropoda > Conidae > Conus > Conus canariensis. The sequence goes on from JAMYXO010008872.1 coordinate 4,574, forward strand.
GTCTCACAAACCAGGGTATTGTACTTTTCCTTTCTTCGTTCTTTTCACACCTCCCCACTCTCTTGTTCACCCCCTTATCCCACCTCCCACTCCCTACCCCCACAATTCCACGTTCCCACATACAAGCCTTTTCCCACAAATGCATCTTTCATCCCACCACACAGCAGGGTAATTATTATGTACTTTTCTCCTTCATCACGCGTCTCATTTTCATTTCACTTCCACAATCACCTATCACTTTCTTCCCATTCATCAATGCTTTCCATTCCATTTCTTTTCCATCACCTTTTCACACTGCTTTCTAAGACGCTTTTCTTTCTTTCCATCACACGCAATTCCTTCCACTCTTCCATCACCAGCAGCAGGTATTGTTCTTTTCACATCGTCTGTTTTGATTCCACACGAGTCAGACAGGGTATTGTGTACTTTTGTCCTTTTTTTTCTTCATTTCTCCGCACTTCCAACTCTTTCCACCTCTTTCCCAATTCATTCCATCAACAGCAGGTAGTTGTACTTTTCTTCCACTCTCTTTTCTTTCCGTTCTGTCTTTTTTTATTTCAACTCTCTTTGCTCTTCACTTTCACTTTGTTTTTCACTTTTTCCCCCCACTTTTATTTTTATTTTTGTTTTTTTTTTCACCGATTTTCTTCCCCTTCTCTTTTCTTCACTCTCTGTTCAACAAAAGCCCCACGGAGCAGGGGTATGTACTTTTCTTTGAGGGGGGGGGGGGGGGGGAGGGGGGGGGGGGGGGGGGTGGGTGGGGGGGTGTGGGGGTGCTTTTTTTGTCATTCCACCCAAGCTCTCTTTCACTCCCAATGTCCACCACACTCTCTTTCCACAGCCTGCACACCCTTTTTTTGATCACCCTCTTGTCTTTCAATTCTCACGGTCTCTTCTTTCCACAACTTTCCCTCTTTCGATTTTCTTTTTCTTCCACGGATCTCTTTCCACAGCAGGGTATTGTACTTTTTTTCTTTTTCACACTCCACATTTTTCTCCTTTCACCACATCTCGTTATCATTCTTTTCTCTTTTTCCTTCCGCACACTGTCTTGTCCACACCCCCATTCAATTTCAATCACGCAGGGTACGCATAGCAGGGTAGTGTGTAACTTTTTCACTTTCTCAGTTCCATCACTCTTTAACCAGCATGGGTCATTGTAAACTTTTTCCTTTTTCACTGTGATGCTTTTCCACATCTCCTTTCATTTCTCCTCGCTTTCACATTCTTATCACTCCCGCTTTCCACATCGGATCTCTTATTCCCATCTTTTCACAAGCAGGGATTTGTACTTTATATTTTTTTGTCCTTTCTTCATATCCGCCTTTTCATTCCAAGTCTCCCTTTTCCTCAACTTTTCATTCCCTTCCACTTTTTTCACGTTTTCCTCCAAATTCCTTTTTTTCACTTTTTTCGTTCTCTTTCATCCCACATTACTTTTTTCACCTTCTTTTTAATAAATTTTCATTCTGTTTTTTTTCTTTCCAACCCCATTCAACGGCAGCGGGTAATGTGTACTTTTTTTTTTTCAACTTTTTTCACGCACCCGCCGCCATCTACCTTTTTTTTCTTTTTTCACCGACGCGTCTTTCCGACGACCACTGAGCATGGTAATTGTACTTTTCACTCGATTTTTCTTTTCATTCTCACCGTTTTTTATTTTCCCACCGCATGTTTCTTTTTTTTTTCACCTCTTTCCACTGCAACAGCAGGGTATTGTAGCCTTTTCATTCTTTCACGGACAATAGTCACGAAACAAATTTCATAACATGATAACAAAGAGACACTCCCAACAGAATTATCATTCTTCCTTAGTCCTTTCAGAACACACGAAAGCCAAGGGTATTTGTAACTTTTCTTGTTTCACCACTTTTTTTCACTTCTATTTATCTCCATTTTCTTCACCGTTTCATTAATTTTGGTAACTTTTCTCTTTTATTCCACTTTTTTTTTCCTTACATTTTCAGTCATCACCAGATTTGTCCCACCCTCATTTCCATGTTTTTTTTTTTTTTTTTTTTTTCGTTTCTGTAAAACAGGTTCAGCACGTCTTTCCCGCCACACCAAGCAGAAGTATTTTTTTGGTAACTGGTTTGTTTTTCTTTGTCCTTTTGTTTGTAGCTTTTTTTTTTTTTTTCCTCCACTCTTCTTTTTTGTTTTTTTCTTCTCTTTTTTCCCTTTTTTTTCCCAAACTTTTTTTTCCTTTTCCTTTTCTCCTTTTTTTTTTTTTTTTTCCGTTTTTCCAACTCTTTCACACAACACACACCAATCCGAGTGGTAATGTACTTTTCACGTTTGTCCTCGTTTTTCATTTATAGTTCATTTTCACCAATCTCTTTTCCAACCAAACCTCCCCCACCTTCTCCTTCCACTCCTCTTTTTTTTTTCCCCATCCTCTTCTCGCACCGTCTCTCCATATCACACCACCCAGAGTGAATTTTTTCCCCACTTCTTTTTCTCAGCTACACTCTCTTTTTATCTCTCTTCCGCTTCCTTTCTCCCATTCTTCATTCCCATTTCCCCACAGTTCACCACACCCCCCTTTTCTTGTCTTTCCTTTCACAGCAGGGTATTGTAAAGCTTTTCCCCTTACTTTTTCCTTCTTTCTTTTTTCCATCATCCCCTCACGCTAGTCTCTTCTTTCCCTGACACCCCCCGCCCCACAGTACCTTCTTCCATCTTTTTTTTACCATTTTTGTGTTTCCTATTCTTTTTTCTCTTTCGGTTCTTTCTTCCTTTATTTTTCTCACTCTCCTTGTGGTCACTGACCTTTTTCAAATTTCCCCACTCGTGAGCCCAACTGTCTCTTTTTTTCCCCACAGCTCTTTATTTCAGACTTCCAAACTAACCCCTGTTCCTACACAAACCAGGTGATTGGTACCATGGTATCCCACTCCTCCGTTATTTTCGATCTTCCCACACCAACACAGCAGGGTATTGTACTTTTTCTTTTTCCTTTTATTCCCTTTTTCGTTTTTCTTCGTTGTTTCCTTTCTTTTTTGTCTTGTTCTTTTCGTCTCCATCCACCTGATTTTTTACCTTTCACGGCTCCTTTCACCCCCCTCCCCCTTCACAATCCTTCGTCTTTGTTTTTTCTTTTTTTTTTTTACAATCCCAACTCTCCTTTTTCTTGCGCCATTTTCTGTTTTTCCAATTCTCAACTCATTTTCCTCTTAACTCTTTTTTACTTTTCTCTTCTTCACTTTTTCCCCACCTCCTCTTCCTTCTTATGTTTCCAACGCTTTCCACTCCCCCTTTCTTCTTCACTCACCCCATTTCACACACTGCTCTCCTTCTTTCTCTCTTGTACATTTCACGACCTCTGTTCCCTGTCAACGACTCACACGCAGCAGGCAGGGTATTGTACTTTTTTTTTGTTTTCTCTTGTTTCCGCACAAGTTTGTTTTGTTTTCCACGTGCCCCCTTCCCATATCACTCTCTTTCATTTGGCTTACTTTTTTTTATTTTCTTCACTTCTCCTGTCTTTCTTTCATCACTTCTTTTTTTTTTCATTCCCCTTTTCTTCATTTTTCTTTGTCTTTCACGCTCCTTTCCACTCTCCTTTTTTCCATTTCACTCCACCCCCCTCCTCTTTTACTTTCTTCATCCGATCTTTCTAGCTCTCTTTCTCTAGCAGGGGTATTGTATGTACTCTTGAGGTACTTTACATTTCCCCCTTTTTTTTTTTCTTTTCTTTTTTTTCATTTTTCTTTGTCGCTGTTTTTTTTTTTTTTTTTTTTTTTTTTTTTTTTTTCATTTTTTTCTTTTTTTTTTTGTCCTCTTCTTTTCCCTGTTTGTACTTTTCATCCTCCCCCACGTGCTTTTTTGTCCCCCACTTTCCACACAGGTCTTCACCACATTTCCCCGACTTCCACCACCCACTTCTTCACCACAACTGTCTTTCAAGGGTTATTTTCAACACTCTTTTCCACTCATCACGCACGAGTCAGGAGACACTCATGCCCCCTTTTTATTTTTCTTTTCTTACTTTTCCTTATTCTTCTTTTTTTCACTCTGTTCACTTTCTTTTTTTTTTTTTGCACTCTTGTTCCCCACAGCAGGGTATTGTACTTTTTTTCCATCTTTTTTCCCACGCCTTTGTTCGGTGGGGGGGGGGGAGTGGGGTGGGGTGGGGGGGGGGGGGGGGGGGCCCACCGAGTTGTAACTTTTTTCAGGTGTCCCAGTTTTTCTTCTTTTTTCGTCCCCTCCACTTGTTTTTCCCTTTTCTTTTCTCACTTTTTCCGACTTTTTTTCCATTTTTTTTTTCCCATTCCCACGAGATCTTTTCATTCGCTCAACATTCACAAAACAACATTTTCATCCATTTTCACCGACTCTTCATCCTTTCAACGTCTTTTTTCCCCAATTCACAGCCACTACACCAACACGCACGAATTCTTCTCCCAGCCCAGTTCCACGATTTTTCACTTAAATTTTTTCACAGTCTTTTCCACAAAAACACTCACAACAAGGTGCCCAATTTACCCATTTCCACCTTCACAGACCGCGGCCATTCATTTTCATTTTTTTCCTTAACTTTTGTTATCTCTTTTTTTCACTTATTTCTTTCTTTTTCCTCTTTCATTTTTCATTCCACATCCTTTTGCACCACCCATTCGTCACTTACCACCTTTTCAGTTCTCACATGTCGTTCTTCACGACCCACATGTTTCCTTGTCTTTTTTCATTTTTTTTTCGTTTTTCCCCCTCACGGTCTTTCCCAGGTTTTTTGCGAACACCACTCCTGTTTTTTTTTCAACACTCCTTTCACAAAGCCGGACCAGGGTATTGTACTTTTCCAGCACACTTACTCGTCTTTCATGCACTCTTTCATTTTTCACAGCAGGGTATTGTCCTTTTTTGTCATCTATTCACTTCATTATTTTCGCGCACTGCTTTCATTCGTTGGCAGGGGGGGTTTTCTCATGGTTCCTTTCCATGTTTGTCTGATTTGTTTTCGTTTTTCTTTTTGTTCCCCTGGCCTTTTCTTTTTTTTTTTCAGCGTTTTTTACTTTTTTCACTTCGTTTCACAGCGATTTATTTCACCATCGCCTCCTATGGCTTTTCTGCTTTTCCAGATTTGGTGCCTTTTTTCTCGTTCTCTCACGTTTTCATCAATTCTTTTTTCTTTCTTTGTTTTTCTTTTTAGTTTTTTTTTTTCTTTTTTCTTTTTTTTTTTTTCACCCTTATTTTTTCTTTCTTTCCCTCACTCTTTCTTCCATCACCCGACCACTTGTCTTCATCCCACCCTTTCCACAAGCAGCAGGGTAATTGTACTTTTTTTCCACTTTTACTTTTTTTTTCTCGCTCCACGGTTCATTTTTCTTCCACGTAGGGCTGTGGTGTTCTTCCTTTTTTCTTTCTTCATCACTCGTCTCTCTTCTCCGTCCAACGTTTTTTCCTTTTCCGTCTTTTTCTTTTCACCTCTCTTTCAAACAGCAGGGGGAAATTGTACTTTTCACACTACACTTTCCCCCCTTCGTTTTTCTTTTTGGCCATTTTTCACATCTCCTGCGTTTCCCACGTCTTTTTTCCACATCCCACAAAGCAGGGGGGTAGAATTGTGACTTTTCTCCATTTTGGGTTTTTTTGTTTTTCCAACTCCTCTTCTTTTCTTCCTTTTCTTTCTCCTTCTGTTTATTAGTTCACTTTTTCTTCAATTCCTTTTCACTTTGGTTCAACCAAGGGGGGGCGGTTCATAGCTGATTTTTCACTTTGCATTTTTTTTCCATTTGTGTTTTTTTTTGTTTATTTTTTTTTTCACTTTCTCTTTTCTTTTTCA
>JAMYXO010008873.1:0-2500 GCA_033310375.1 Conus canariensis
TCTTGTTTTGTCTCTCTCCCTTTCTCTCTCTATGCGCTCGCGCGTATATATATATATATATATATATGTGTGTGTGTGTGTTGTGTGTGTGTGTGTGTGTGTGTGTGTGTGTGTGTGTGTGTGTGTGTGTTGTGTGTGTGTGTGTGTGTGTGTGTGTGTGTGTGTGTGTGTGTGTGTGTGTGTGGTGTGTGTAAGCGAATTTGTGTGTGTGTTCGTTGAATTACGCTGCTGCAAGTTCTCTAAGAAATCCGAAGCATTGCGAGAAAACCTCATGCCTGTTCGGTCGAATGGTCATTGCTAATTGGGGCGTGATGTTGACTGCTTCTGGTCAGAGTTCCTAAGTCAGTGTCTGGGGAAAACCACTCTGACCCAATACCGACATCCACGGTGATCTACGTCAGCACCCAGCCACGTAGATGATGTATCACGTCTGTTTCATCGGTCTCATTCACGTCTGGACTTATCAGGAGGAGGAAGGCGATAGGGCTGGTTCAGATGTTGAGGGCGGGCGAGGGAAGGGGAGGGGTTTGTAAGATATCACAGAGAATGGTGCTGATGAACTGCATCTCTCCTGTAGCCCCTCCCTCTGGCTCTGGCCAGACCCATCATTCCGGATGGATGAGGGAGTCTATCCCCAGTAGAATTACTGTGATCTATATCAGGTCACCCACTTACGGGTATCTCTGCATACACTCATTGTTCTGTCGCCGAGAGAAACGGACGAAGAGGAGACATGACTGATCACGACTGTTGAGTCAGCCGTGAGGATCGTCTGGTCTTGGAGGAGGGGGAGGGGGGGGGGCAGTGGTGGGCGGGTGGCTGGTTGAGGGAGGGGTTGCCGAATTTGAGGGAAGAGAAGTAGTCTGGGGAACTGTGATGTGTATAATACTGCTGGAAATTGTAGTGAGCGGCAGCTGAGCCCAAGTCTGGGTGTAGTCCTCATTTATACGTCTTCACACGCAGCTGTCCCCCCTCACCCCCCCACCCTTTTTTTTTTTTTTTTTTTTTTTTTTGGGGGGGGGGGGATGCTGTCTGTCATTCAGCATTAGAATGTTTGTGATCGCGCAATCATTTGTGTGCTGGCGTGTGTGTGTGTGTGTGTGTGTGTGTGTGTGTGTGTGTGTGTGTGTGTGTGTGTGTGTGTGTGTGTGCGTGCGTAAGTGAGTAAGTGCATGCGCGCGCGCGCGCGCGTGTGTGTGTTTGTGAGTATGTGTGTGTGGTGGGTGTGCGTGGGCAGGTTGGTGGGTGTGGTGTGTTCATTCTACAAACAATAGCACAGACGGCGTTACCGTCAAATGGCTGTTGGATTGTAAGCAGGATTTTCTATTTATATCCTTTGATTTTCCAAAGCAGAGAGAGAGAGAGAGAGAGAGAGAGAGAGAGAGAGAGAGAGAGAGAGAGAGAGAGAGAGATGATATTTATCAACGGGCTTGACGAAGAGGTGGTTGCACATAAGATAAAAGTAAACAAGTTAAAACAAGAGGTATAACAGTCATAGAACGTACTTGTAATGAAGATTGATATAGACATGCGGTTCCTCTTATGAAAAGCCTAACGTTTTATATAATGCCTTAAATGCAGAAAAAAATAACGTCGTTTGTAGACATGAAGACACCAACAAGACCAGTGTAGATAAGAAGGCTGCCCATATTGTTTAAGCTTCAATAATTATCCTGAATGTTCCTGATGTCAGGAAAAAGAACAATAGTGTAATTCAATCTCCCATGATTCACTGCACAGTGTAAAAGGCAGATCACGACCATAGATAGTTCTGTATCTATGATGATTGACGTCTCTTTCTGAAGTACCAAATCTGAATTTTATTGTTCACAAATTCTTCATGTCTATTCATATCAAGGGTTTAATAGGATTCAAGTCAATGAAAATTACAATAATCCCCATAAAATTCAAACCTTTTACAGTAGTGGATATGGTCAGACCAGTATTGCCATCGAATCATGATTCAACTGTTGACGAAAAAAGAATTCATGTCTATTTCCAACTCCTTGAGTAAGCCGAGCCAAACATAACCAATATCCAAAGAACGAAAGATGCACTTCAGTCATTGTCTACCATCTAAGTCGTAAAACATATTGTCAGTTTTCCGGGGTATCTTCTGGCTTGCGGTTGTAACAATATTTAGCTAAAAGCAGACACCCCCACGTGATTTTGGCTAAAAGCAGACACACCCCACGTGATTTTAGCTAGATGCAGACACACCCCACGTGATTGTGGCTAAAAACAGACACACCCCATGTGATTTTGGCTAAAAGCAGACACACCCCACGTGATTTTGGCTAAAAGCAGACACATGCCCCGGGATTTTAGCTAAAAGCAGACACCCTCCACGTGATCCACGTGTGGCGACATGTTGCTGTTCCGGGAATAATCCCAACTGTGTGGGGGACACCTCATGTAAGTGGGTTCAGATAGGAGCTGGTGACAGGGGCTGCCCATTCTCTGGCCATGACCAGATCCTAAAGATAAGGAGCAGGAGACG
>JAMYXO010008873.1:5000-10353 GCA_033310375.1 Conus canariensis
GACAGAGGGAGAGAAACAGACAGACAGATGGATGGACAGAGGGATAGAAACAGACAGACAGATGGATGGACAGAGGGAGAGAAACAGACAGACAGATGGATGGACAGAGGGAGAGAAACAGACAGACAGATGGATGGACAGAGGGAGAGAAACAGACAGACAGATGGATGGACAGAGGGAGAGAAACAGACAGACAGATGGATGGACAGAGGGAGAGAAACAGACAGGCAGATGGATGGACAGAGGGAGAGAAACAGACAGACAGATGGATGGACAGAGGGAGAGAAACAGACAGACAGACAGATAGACAGAGGGAGAGAAACAGACAGACAGATGGATGGACAGAGGGAGAGAAACAGACAGACAGATGGATGGACAGAGGGAGAGAAACACACAGACAGATGGATGGACAGAGGGAGAGAAACAGACAGGCAGATGGATGGACAGAGGGAGAGAAACAGACAGGCAGATGGATGGACAGAGGGAGAGAAACAGACAGACAGATGGATGGACAGAGGGAGAGAAACAGACAGACAGATGGATGGACAGAGGGAGAGAAACAGACAGACAGATGGATGGGGAGAGAAACAGACAGACAGATGGATGGACAGAGGGAGAAAAACAGACAAGCAGATGTATGGACGATGGAGGAACTGTTGCTTGGCGGACACATTCCTTGACGGGTTGTCCGACAGATACATAGAAATGGAGTAAGAAGCAGGTACCACATGTGGCTGGGGGGCAGGAGAGGGGAGACAGTGAGAAAGTAGCCAGGCAGAGTGATAGACACGCATGCAGGTAGTTTGGTACACACATAGATAGCAGCTGGATGAGTGCAATATGATTGCGGTTGCGCTGGAGGTAAACTGGCAGGTAGTCATGTTTAGTTTCGGCATAATTTCAATTCAGCAGACAACACGGGACCGATTCAGCTGGGCCGTCAAACAGGCTCATAAACAAAGGGGAATAACACGAAACAGTATGATTCAACGTCCGTTTTGCGCCCAGTTTGAGAAGACAAGTGATTGATAATTCTTCATTTCTGCCATGAGTCGGCTGAATGTTCTCGAGCATTTAGGCAAATTAAGGGTAGTTTTGTTGTTGTTGAGAGCAAGTTCCTTGGGTTCTTCAAGTGTGCGAACTCAGGCATCACCAGAGGGAAATACTCCAAGTCGTATACGGAAGGAGGGAGAGTTACTGGGAAGCATGTCCGAGGGATAGTGACAAGTACATGCCGACCTGCCGGTCCTGGGTGGAGGAGAATGTCCACCACGACCACTGGCTATTCACCGGGGGTCCCAGTGACCTGAGGGAAGGCGATCGTGTCAGGTGACCGTCACGGTTTGGTGACCGTCAGCCTGCAGGCAGGGTACAATGACCATTCAGTCGTTCTTGTCCTGACGAATGAATGGAAGGCTTCGGCCTATTGAGTGATTTGCACCTTGTTGTCTATAGAGTGTAGTAAATACTGGAAGCATCAGTCCTGGCTTGTGGTGAGGTCCAGGCTGTTGTACAATGGGTAGCTTCAGGGAATCGGACATGAGTCTGAATTGGAGGTTATGCATTAACCACTTGGTACCCAAGTCTTTGTTGGTGCTAGCAGCTGTGGTGTGTGTGTATGTGTAGGTGACTAGTGATTCCATTGGTGGAAGAAAAATAATTCGAGGAGTTATTGGTACAAATCGTGTGATGTGTGTGTGTGTGTGTGTGTGTGTGTGTGTGTGTGTGTGTGTGTGTGTGTGTGTGTGTGTGTGTGATACAAACAGTAGCTTTCATGGCGTTTCCTTTGAACTGGCAGTTGGGTGGTCGGGATACTTCTCTCTCTCTCTCTCTCTCTCTCTCTCTCTCTCTCTCTCTCTCTCTCTCTCTCTCTCTCTCAAAGTATCTATAACTATCTGTCTGTCCTTCTAGATTGATGTTAGGCACTCTATACTTAACATGCCTTGTAAAAAACAAACGATCAAACAGAAGCCACAAGTAAGCTGAACAGCTTAAAACTAAAGCCACAAGTAAACGGAACAGCTTAGAACTAAAGCCACACGTAAACGGAACAGCTTAAAACTAAAGCCACAAGTAAACGGAATAGCTTAAAACTAAAGCCACAAGTAAACGGAATAGCTTAAAACTAAAGCCACAAGTAAACGGAGCAGCTTAAAACTAAAGCCACAAGTAAACGGAACAGCTTAAAACTAAAGCCACAAGTAAACGGAGCAGCTTAAAACTAAAGCCACACGTAAACGGAACAGCTTAAAACCAGTTCCTGTAAGCTGTCTGGTGAAGTCAGTCATGTTGATGAAGAAAGAGACTGTGTAGCAATTTGATTCATTAAAAACATAAATATCACTGTATGTAAGTTGTATATCGCTTTGCAAGTTTGTCGTGTTCTCCGAACCATTGTTCGTACGCCAAGTATTGTGCAGCCATAATGTTAAGAAGCAAAACAAAGACACACGTCTAGGTGGACGAGCAGAGAAGGAGAGAAACAGACAGGCAGATGGATGGACAGAGGGAGAGAAACAGACAGACAGATGGATGGACAGAGGGATAGAAACAGACAGGCAGATGGATGGACAGAGGGAGAGAAACAGACAGACAGATGGATGGACAGAGGGATAGAAACAGACAGGCAGATGGATTGGACAGAGGGAGAGAAACAGACAGACAGATGGATGGACAGAGGGAGAGAAACAGACAGGCAGATGGATGGACAGAGGGAGAGAAACAGACAGGCAGATGGATGGACAGAGGGAGAGAAACAGACAGACAGATGGATGGACAGAGGGAGAGAAACAGACAGACAGATGGATGGACAGAGGGAGAGAAACAGACAGACAGATGGATGGACAGAGGGAGAGAAACAGACAGACAGATGGATGGACAGAGGGAGAGAAACAGACAGACAGATGGATGGACAGAGGGAGAGAAACAGACAGACAGATGGATGGACAGAGGGAGAGAAACAGACAGACAGATGGATGGACAGAGGGAGAGAAACAGACAGACAGATGGATGGAGAGAGGGAGAGAAACAGACAGACAGATGGATGGACAGAGGGAGAGAAACAGACAGACAGATGGATGGACAGAGGGAGAGAAACAGACAGACAGATGGGTGGACAGAGGGAGAGAAACAGACAGACAGACGGATGGACAGAGGGAGAGAAACAGACAGACAGATAGACAGAGGGAGAGAAACAGACAGACAGACGGATAGACAGAGGGAGAGAAACAGACAGACAGATGGATGGAGAGAGGGAGAGAAACAGATAGACAGATGGATGGACAGAGGGAGAGAAACAGACAGACAGATGGATGGACAGAGGGAGAGAAACAGACAGACAGATGGATGGACAGAGGGAGAGAAACAGATAGACAGATGGATGGACAGAGGGAGAGAAACAGACAGACAGATGGATGGACAGAGGGAGAGAAACAGACAGACAGATGGATGGACAGAGGGAGAAAACAGACAGACAGATGGATGGACAGAGGGAGAGAAACAGACAGACAGATGGATGGACAGAGGGAGAGAAACAGACAGATGGATGGACAGAGGGAGAGAAACAGACAGACAGATGGATGGACAGAGGGAGAGAAACAGACAGGCAGATGGATGGACAGAGGGAGAGAAACAGACAGACAGATGGATGGACAGAGGGAGAGAAACAGACAGACAGATGGATGGACAGAGGGAGAGAAACAGACAGACAGATGGATGGACAGAGGGAGAGAAACAGACAGACAGATGGATGGACAGAGGGAGAGAAACAGACAGACAGATGGATGGACAGAGGGAGAGAAACAGACAGACAGATGGATGGACAGAGGGAGAGAAACAGACAGACAGACGGATGGACAGAGGGAGAGAAACAGACAGACAGATAGACAGAGGGAGAGAAACAGACAGACAGACGGATAGACAGAGGGAGAGAAACAGACAGACAGATGGATGGACAGAGGGAGAGAAACAGACAGACAGATGGATGGACAGAGGGAGAGAAACAGACAGACAGATGGATAGACAGAGGGAGAGAAACAGACAGACAGACGGATAGACAGAGGGAGAGAAACAGACAGACAGATGGATGGACAGAGGGAGAGAAACAGACAGACAGATGGATGGACAGAGGGAGAGAAACAGACAGACAGATGGATGGACAGAGGGAGAGAAACAGACAGGCAGATGGATGGACAGAGGGAGAGAAACAGACAGACAGATGGATGGACAGAGGGAGAGAAACAGACAGACAGATGGATGGACAGAGGGAGAGAAACAGACAGACAGATGGATGGACAGAGGGAGAGAAACAGACAGGCAGATGGATGGACAGAGGGAGAGAAACAGACAGACAGATGGATGGACAGAGGGAGAGAAACAGACAGACAGATGGATGGACAGAGGGAGAGAAACAGACAGACAGATGGATGGACAGAGGGAGAGAAACAGACAGACAGATGGATGGACAGAGGGAGAGAAACAGACAGACAGATGGATGGGGAGAGAAACAGACAGACAGATGGATGGACAGAGGGAGAAAAACAGACAGGCAGATGGATGGACGATGGAGGAACTGTTGCTTGGCGGACACATTCCTTGACGGGTTGTCCGACAGATACATAGAAATGGAGTAAGAAGCAGGTACCACATGTGGCTGGGGGGCAGGAGAGGGGAGACAGTGAGAAAGTAGCCAGGCAGAGTGATAGACACGCATGCATGTAGTTTGCTATACACATAGATAGCAGCTGGATGAGTGCAATATGATTGCGGTTGCGCTGGAGGTAAACTGGCAGGTAGTCATGTTTAGTTTCGGCATAATTTCAATTCAGCAGACAACGCGGGACCGATTCAGCTGGGCCGTCAAACAGGCTCATAAACAAAGGGGAATAACACGAAACAGTATGATTCAACGTCCGTTTTGCGCCCAGTTTGAGAAGACAAGTGATTGATAATTCTTCATTTCTGTCATGAGTCGGCTGAATGTTCTCGAGCATTTAGGCAAATTAAGGGTAGTTTTGTTGTTGTTGAGAGCAAGTTCCTTGGGTTCTTCAAGTGTGCGAACTCAGGCATCACCAGAGGGAAATACTCCAAGTCGTATACGGAAGGAGGGAGAGTTACTGGGAAGCATGTCCGAGGGATAGTGACAAGTACATGCCGACCTGCCGGTCCTGGGTGGAGGAGAATGTCCACCACGACCACTGGCTATTCACCGGGGGTCCCAGTGACCTGAGGGAAGGCGATCGTGTCAGGTGACCGTCACGGTTTGGTGACCGTCGGCCTGCAGGCAGGGTACAATGACCATTCAGTCGTTCTTGTCCTGACGAATGAATGGAAGGCTTCGGCCTATTGAGTGATT
>JAMYXO010008874.1:0-10352 GCA_033310375.1 Conus canariensis
AAGGGGGGGCCCAATTTTGGGGTAAAGAACAAGGGGTTTTTGGGGGTTGTTTCCAAAGGGGCTGTTTTTGTTTCACAGCTTAAAAGATTTTTACACCATAATTTTATAAAAAAATCAAGTTTATTTTATTCCCTTGCTGTGTTTCCCGCTCTGGGAAAGGTTTTCTGTCTGTAACACATGGGCAATTCCCTTTCAAAATTTACTTGGTCCAAAACCCCTTACTTAAAAAATCCCGAAAATTTCAAGCAAACCCGGGGCCCCCTCCCGAACCATTTTTAATCAACTGGGTGAAAAAAAAAACCCCGAAGGTTTAAAACACAAACTCCTCCCTTTTTCCTCAAAGCAGCAGTAGGGTTTTAAAAAAAAGGGAAAAAAAAGAACATTTTGGGTTTTGCTGGGAGTGTGGGGCCCTTTTCAAAAATTATTTCCCCTAAATAAAGGGGATAAAATTCCCTTTTCCTCTGAAATAAAAAAGGGCACCCCTCATCAAACACTAACAAAAGGTTGGGTTTTTAAAAATTCCTTTTTTAAATTTTAAGTTTCTACGATTTAAAAGCTCCCATCCCGAAAGTGGGGTGAACCCAAATTTTACTAAAAAGGGCCATATTCTGGGGGGCCAAAGGGAAAAAGGGAAACCATGGGGCACTGTCCCAAAAGTTTTAATTTTTTACCAACAACTGGTAAAGTGTCTTTTCGCCTCAGGCTTTTATGGTTCAACTTAAAAATTTTAGGGAAAGGGGATTTTGGGTTTTAATTTTTGAGGGAGGGGGGGTTCCGAAAAGTTGTGGGACGGGGGGGAAAAGGGAAGGAAGGAAAGGTGATTTTAGAAGTTTAAAAGAAAGGGGGGGGAAAGGGGGGGTATGGGGAATGGTTTGGTAAAAAGGAAAGGGAAAGGGGGGGGGGGAAGCAAGGGACAGGGGGGAAAAAACATCCTTTTTTATTTTCAGGTTTTCAATTTTCCAAAGGGGGCAAGCCTCCTACACCCAATACTTGGAATCCTATGTAATTGGGTGAGAAGGGGCACTATTCCCTGCTGAAAAAAAACCCGGGGAAACAGTCAGCCCTTTTGGAAAGGGGGATTATTGCAACAAACACGGGCTGTTGATTTCATAAAAAAACCCCAAACCCCCAATTTTTTTTCACACAGATTGGGCTTTTTTCCTTTTAAATTTTTCTTAAAAGGATGCTCATTTAGGGAAAAACTGATCTTAAATGTTTCCCGGCCATTTAATTTTCCCGCCCAAATTAAATTTTCAAAATTTTAAATGCAGTTTCACTGTTAAGGGCAGAAGATTTAGACTTGAACTTCACTTCTACTGAATTTCCCACCCTATTCTTTTGGGCCCCCTGAGAAACCCACCACTTAAAAAAAAAAAAAAAAACAATGGGGCCCGGGTTTTAAGCCCACAATTTGCCTTGTCTTTTCTTACACTAAAAGGTTTTTTAAATCAATTCGCCAACTTTTTGGACACAAAATTTTTCGGGGTTTTTTCCCGGGGTAATTTTTTTAAAACAAAAATTGTTTAAAACATGACAACATTTTTTTTTCCCTTTAAATCACATCCCGGGACTTTAATGTTTCAAAAATTTTTGAGGGTTTAAAAAGGAGGGTTGTTTTGGGGGTGAAAAAACCATCAAAAAGGGTGTTAATCAAAATTTTCCCCCACCCCCAAATAAACAGGAAATAAGAATTTTTCCCCCTGGGGGGAAATTTTACTTTTCAAAACCCCCCATTTCAAATTTAAACTTTTTTTTCTTGAATGCCGAATGGGTTTTGCAAAAAGCAAGCTGATAAAGCATGGGGACCAAAAGCCCGGGTCAAAGAAAGCACCCATGATCAAAAGGCTGGTTTTATGAACAAACAAAGTCCCAAAGGAACCATTTAAAACGGTTTGGGCACCTCAAAATTTAGTTTAAAAGAAAACAAGGGGTTTTATGGAGAAAAGGGGGAAGAATTTTTTTTTTTTTTTTAAAAAATTTCTCCTTTTTTTTTTTTTTTTTTTAAAGTTCATGTCAAACGTTGGGAAGCTAAAACCAAAGCCCGGGGCCAGCCCCTGTTTGATCGATTATCATGGGGTTTATTTTCAAGGGAAAGAAATGCCCAGTCTTCCTTCCCCCTTTGGGATGTAACCCTGAATTTTTTCAAAAAATTCCCCCTTTTTTTTTTTAAGGACACCTTTTTCCCCCTTTTTGAACTGCCGCGAAATTTTAAAGCCAAAAAAATGGAAGGGAAAAATTTCCCCTTAAAAGGGATGAATGAGGTTTGGGCCCGAGGCAACAGGAGATTGTCTGCTGCCAAAGTTGAAATTCCAAAGGGGGGTGGGGGGAACCCCCAGCCGTGGACAAAGTGGGGGAAAAAAGGCCCAAACCTAAAAATGAGTTAATTAAACACTCTTCCTATACACAGTGGCCCGCCTCCCAGATGTGAGGGAATGCACCAGGTGCTGTAAACTGTAAGCCCTAAAATGAATTAAGCCCCCCCCATTTTTGCTTTTTTGGGTTTAAAAAAGGTAAAAAAAAAAGAACAACCCCCGGTTTTTTTTCCTTTATTTTTTTTTGCCTAGAAACCGGGGGAAGGGTTAACTGGCTGGTGCCCCGGTTTAAAAAGTGCTGGGGGGTGACAAAGGAGGTGGTGCCTCTTAGCTAACCCCTCAAGAAATAACGGCCCTTTGTCTTAAAAACGAAATTTTGGGGAAATCCAGGCCAAAACATGGGCCCTTTTTACTATAATTTTTTGTGCAGGTATATCTAAAATCTTTGTTAAATAGGGGTATAAAACTATTTAAAGCGGGGTTCCCCAAAGGGGGGGAGTTTTTGGGCAAGGTGGGAGAAATAGGGGGACTGTAAGCCTCCCCCTTGGCAAAAGCCCTCAAAAAGAAAAACATACACCGTGCCAAAAAACTAGTACTTTTTATAAAGTGGCAAAATCAATTTTTAAAAAAATTTTTTTAAAAAAAAACCCAAAAATATTTTTAATTTTGGTTCCCCCTGGCCCCAAGCTGGGGAAGGGCCCCCTTTCAAGTACAAAACAGAGGAGGGGCTTTAGCCAAAGGGAAAACCCTTGGCCCTATGTGAAGAAGAATTTAAACACAAGTTTCTATTGGGTCTTTTAAAAAAAAACATGCCCAACAAAATTTTGCACCAAGGTAAAGAGTATGTGAGCTAATAAACCCATTTTCTGTGCAGGGGACATTACAAAAACCCCTAGGGAAAAAACCCCCCACTATGGGGGCCAACCCGGGATGTTTAACCCCGGCCTTTTTTTCCCGTGAGTGATGACAAAAAAGTATGCGGGGCACTCAAAAACAAGGTAAACAGAAAGTAAAATTAAGTAAGGGGGGGGAGGGGCCAAAAAGGGGAACAAAAATATGGCAACACACGATTTCAACCCTTTAAAAGGGGTTAATCAGCTTTAAAACATTTTTATTTGTGGCATACAACGAAAATTCAGCTTTGGGAAGGGGGGGTCTTTGGAATTAGGGTAGACAGGGAAAAGCCCCATAACCAGGCTTAAATGAAACCCGCGTGATTTCTCTCTTGTGGGGGAGTTTTCTAAATTTCCCAAATTGGGTTTTAAAAACTTTTCCCCCTTTTTACGGGTTTAAGGGGCCCAAGGTTTGGGTGTGTACATGGATATAGTGGGAAAATGAAAGTTTTCTCAAACCCTCCAAAAGAAGCATGTTTTCTCCAAACTCAATTTGGAAAAGGGTTCCCATCGGCTGGAGTGAATAAAGTTTTTGTCACTGGGTTTCATTTTTGTTTATGAAAGGGGTTCAAAAATGGGGGGAAGGGGTTTTGTTTAAAAAAAAGGGGGGTTTATTTTAATCTGTTTTTTTCATCATCAAACACCATCATCTTCCCTTTATTCTTTCCTCTCCTTCCTCACACAAAAAAAACAAGCCCCCTTTAAAAAAATGGCACGGGGGGCCCATTGGGGGGTGAAAAAAAAGGGTGGGGGGGGGGAAAAAATTTTGGGGCGAAAAGTCGCAAAAGGGGGGTGGCACTTTTGGGTTTGGGCCTCTGAGCCATACTATGGAATGTATCCACCCCCCAAGTCCGGGATGAGTTTTTTAAAAAGGGGAAAACAGTGAAAGGTTTGGTCAGGGCCAATCGGCCCAAGTTTTAAAAAGGCAAACCAGTTTAGATATAGGAAACGGCATCTGAACAAATGGGGGGGGATTTGGGGTGTAAAAGTGTGTGTGTGTGATTTGGACGATGTTTTGGGAAAAAATTTAGGTGAGTGGGGATTTTGAATGC
The DNA here is from genome assembly GCA_033310375.1 of Conus canariensis. NCBI lineage: Eukaryota > Metazoa > Mollusca > Gastropoda > Neogastropoda > Conidae > Conus > Conus canariensis. The sequence continues at coordinate 4,258 of JAMYXO010008874.1, forward strand.
ATAGGGGCCAAACCTCAATACTGTATTCCCCCCAAAAACCATTCAAAATTTTTTTTTTTAAAATTTTTGGCGACCCAAAATTTCACCCGTTTTTTTAAAAACCCCCCCCATTTTTTTTGAGACGTGGATTACCCCGATCGCCTCACTGTTTTTCCTTTTTCCCAAAAACACAAAACACACACACACATTTAATTTCAAAAAAGGGATCAAAAATGGGGCCTTTCCTTTTTTTGTCGCATTTCTTGCCCAAAAGACCTGATTGTTGGGTTCTTGTGATTTTACTTTTTGGGGAAAATTTTGGGGCTAGGATACAAAACCCTCTCTCCTCTCTCTTCTTTTCTCCAAATGTTTTCTCTTTTCGTTTTTAAAAAAGTTTTTAAAATTCGGGCCAGGCCCCAAAAAAAAACTTTGGGGGGAAAAAGGGTGGGAAAAAATAAAACTAAAAAGCAACACCCGAACAATGGTCAGGGATGCGTTTTTGGGAGGGCACTTTTTGAAAACCGCCAAAAAAAAAAGTTTTGGGCCCACAAGGGTTTACTTTCCCGGCCTGGTTGATTCGTCAATTCTTTCTTTAAAAATTTGGCAAAACACACAAATGCGTTAAATCAAAAGGTTTTAAAAAAATTAAACCCCAAAACAAATAAAAAAAATAAAAACAAAAGGTCAGGGCCCCCATCTGCCATTTTTAAAATTGGGGGAATCTGACCGGGTTTTTAAACAACAAACGGCCCCCAAACCCTTTGGTCAAATTTTCCCCGGTTTTCCCCACCTTTTTTTGGAGGAAAAAATTCGGCTCATTTAACTGAAAACATAATTTGGGAAACCCCACCCAAAACCTTTTTAAAAAACGCCTGTTTCCCCCAACCCAAATGTTTGAATTTCTTTTAGCTGATCAAGGCGCCCCCGGGGGGTGCATGTTTTCCCTTTGGGGTCAACATTTTTCCCCCAAATTACTTTTGGGGGTGGGAAAGTTTTTCAAACAGAAAGACCTTCCCCCGGAAAGGAAACGGGCTTCTAAAAACCCCCGCCGTACACCCCTAAAATTCCCACACCCCTCGCGGGATGCGGGAGTCGGGACACTTTCCCAAGGGGCTGGTTTGGGCCCCTCTGTAGAAAAGGGAAAGTTTTGGGCCCCTCTTTCTTTTTTCTAAATTTTATTTTTTTTATTTTGAAACCCAATTTCAAAGGGTTTTTAAAATTTGTTCAAAAATTTTTAAAAAAAAGTGGGAGGCGTGGGTCCCCCAATTCCCTTAAGGGGAAAAGGGGAAAAGAAGGGATTTAAACAGGGGGAGGGGGATTTTTTTTTTTTTTTTTTTTTTTTTTTGGGCTTTAAAAAATTTTGGGAAAAAACGCATGTCCTATTTTTTGGCAAAATGGGGGAGGGAAACACAGTTAAAAACATTGTTTAAAAAACCAAAAAACAAAACACACACCCCAAAACACCCCCACACACACCCCACCCCCCACACACACAACACACACACGTACGCACCCCACGCAAAGCACGCACACACACTGACGTGCCCCAGGGAAAATTCTGATTCTCCCCCTGTGCATTTTTGTTGTGTGGTGTGTGTTTTGTTGTGTGGGGTTTTTGAGAGTTTATTTAGAGGGGGGAGGAGAGAGAAGGGGAAGAGGGGAGGGGGGGGAAGGGGGGGAGAGAGAGGGGGGTGTGTTTTGTGTTTTTTTGGGGGGGTTTTTGGTTTTGGGGTGTTGTGTGCACATAGGGGCCTTTCGTAAATGAAATGTTTTTTTTTTTTCCCCTTTTACCAAGTGGGGGTCCTTTTGGGGGGAAAGGGGTGTGAATGGGGGGGTGGGGTTTGGGGGGGGGGGGCCTGGAGACACTTTCCAGCAGGGGGAAAACCCCGTCAAAGCCGGAAATGCTGTGGGCCCCCCAAGGCCCGGGAAACCCCCCGGTTTTCCCCCGGGAGTGGAGGAACCCAAAAAGTAAATTTGTAAAACAATTTGAAAAAAGGTTTTTCGGGATGGAGATTTTCCCCTTGGGGGGAAAACCCTGTTTACGGGCTCCGTTTGCCCAACCCCTATCTTGCCTTTTGTCCCAGCACGTCCCCTTTTTAAAGGAAAAAAACACCCAGGGTTCAAAAAACCCCCAAAGGAAGAGAAAAATTTTGAATCCAAACAAAGGCCCAAAAATCCCCGGCTGAAAAAAACTACAAAACCGGCAAACAAAAAAAAAGAACAGGGGGAAAATTCCCCAAGTATCTGTGGGGAGGAAAATTTTACCACTAAAAAACTCGGCCCCCCGGTGGGGAAAAAACGTTTATAAAGACAAATGAAATGAACAAAAGCACGGAAAACCGGCAGAAAAAGCACTTTATTTAAAACCCAAAGGGCCCGATTTCAAAAACCCCATCGGGCCCAAAGGGGCATCCACGCCGATTTTTTCAAGGCCCAAAATTTTTACAAGCTCTCAAAACCCCAAAAAAAACCCAAATTTCAAAAAAAAATGGGGGAAATTTTGCCAACAAAATGGGAAAGCGCTGATAGCCTGAGGAAACAGTCTATCAAAGGGGGTTTTGGCCCATTTTCCTTAATGATTAGTAAAATAAAACCCTTTTTGTTTTTTTCCCTTTTTTGTTTGTGTCAATTTTAAAAAACCCAAAATGTTTATTTGGGGTGCAGTCCAAAGGGGGGAGTAAACCCAGAAACAAAATATAAAAAAAGGGGAAACAACAAAAATTTTGACCGCGATTTGGTTTTTTTTTTGGCATAGGTTTTTGGTTCCCCCTGACCTTTTGGGTCGTGATAAAAAAAATCCTTTATAAAAACCCCGGGATCGCCCCCCTTTTCGTTATTAAAAAGCTTTTTTAGGTATTGCTTTTTTTCGTTTCTGGTTTAGTTAAAAAAAAAACCAAGACCCCTGTGTGCATTTTTTGGGGTGAGAGGATGTCCCGCCCCCCCCCCCCACCCCTTTACACCCCTCCTCCTCCTCTCTTCCCCCTCTCTCCTCCCCCTTCCTCCCTTTCTTCCTCCCTCTCCTTCCCCCTCCTCTTTTCCCCCTTTTTTAAAGGCCCCCCCCCCTCAAAAAAGGGGCGAACTTTATATTCCCCCAATAACAGTCTTTGAAGTTTATCACTACCTAAAAGCACAAAAAAACAGGGCGGTACCTGCGGGGGTTTGGGTGGGCCCCAGACCGGGGGAAAATCCTCAAACTAGCAAACCCCCCGGGAATTACAGATACGTTAACATAAAAACTTCAATTTATTTCATCGACAAAAAAATGATTTTTCCCCCGGGAAATTTCAAAAAAAGGGGAAAAATCCCAACCCCATCTAAAAAAAGCAGGTGACAACTCAGACCCTGGGAAAAATACCGACCAATCCAATCATTTCCCCTCCCTCCAAAAAACCTTTAAAAAAAAAAACATTTTTCAAACCCCATTTCACCACCCCAAAAGCTTATCACTTGTTCAAACCCAAAAAGTCCGGGGTTCCACACAAAACCCAATTTATGCCAAAACAGCCCCCTTTATCAACCCCCGGGGTTTTATGGGCTGGCTAAATAGCAAAAACAACAAAAGATTTTGTGGGGGTCCTATTTTTTTGATTTCAAAAAAACATTTAAAGGGAAAAAGACCATAAAACCCTTTTTCTTAAAAAGTTTTTAAAAAAGTATTGGTTTTTCCAAAAAAAAAAATCTTACGCTTTTTTTTACTTTATAAACCCAAAAATAGGGGGAAAAATTGGGATGAAAATTAAAAACAACTTTCCCCTTTTATTTCCAAAAAAACTTTTTCCCATGGCGGGGCCCACAAGGGCCTTTAAAAATGGGTCCCTTTCTGTTCACATAAAAAACATCAATGACCCCCCCTCCCATATCCCCATTCCCCCCTTGGAACTTTTGCCCGATGATACAACAATACACACAAAACATTTTGGGTTTAAATGTTTTTTGCCAAACTTTAAAACCAAAAAAGTGCAAAAAGACTTCAAAAAATGAACCCGGAAAATTAAAACACATGTCACTTTCCCCCCCCCCCAAAAAACCCAAAAACCCCTGCTTTTTCCAAAATAGGCAAAAAAGGGGGAAAAAAAACTACTAAAGTTTCCCTCCTGTACATCTTTAAAAAAGTACCCGTTTTTAAAAAGGTTAAAAATTCCTCAAAATTTCTAGGAATAACAATTGGGGTAACAATATTAAATTGGCAAAATCACATAACCTCATTGTGCAGAAAAGTTCACAGGAAAAATTTTAAAAAAACCCTCCAGAAATTTAAACGCTTCCCCGACCTGCATTTTCCAAACCCCAAGCTCCTTTTTTTCCCCCTTTCAAAATCCAAACATACATAGACAAAGGGGTCTACTCATGGGACTGTGCTAGCGAAAAATACCCCCAAACCATTGCTAAAAACCCACAAAAAACGAAACACTCAAATTAGTTCTAAAAAAACAGTAGCCTTTTTGGAAATTTTGGGCTATAAAAAAAATTCAAGGGTTTTCCCCCCTTTAAAGTCTGGATTAAATTCAACCAAAAGGGGCATAAATGCACAAGGTTTGTGTCTGGGGGAAAGGGACCCCCAACATTAGTTCAAAAGAAATTTTCAATTAATTCCTTTAAGGACTTAACCCCCAAAACTTCATGTCCCCCGTTCCCCAGAATTGACTTTTTTCCCAAACCAGTTTAACAAATTTTAGGTTTTTCCCGGGCAATGGAACTCGCCCCCCTGAACCAACCCAAAAAAACCCCCAAAGCATATTAAAAATTCAAACACCAATTTTTTTCAAAACCCTCTTTAATTTTGCCAAAACTTGGGATAAACCGCCCTAAATCCCACCACCAAAAACCCCCAACCCCCCTTTTGCCCTTTTGTTTTGACCCCGACTAAATTTAAGGGAAAAAATTTTTTTGTACTTGAATTAAAATATTATACTGTGTGTGGTGTGTGTTGGCCCCGGGGGCCCCCTGCGGGCCGGGCCCCTTTCGCGGGTTTTTCTGTGTGTGTGTGTTTTGTTTTGTGGGGGTGTTTTGTGTTTCCTACTACCACCTGCCATCTTGTCATTATGGTTGTTAAAGCTTGTATTCCCTTTAAAGCGAACCCCTCTCCCCCTCTCCTTTTCCCCCTCTCCCCTTCCCCCTCCCCCATCCTCTCCCCTCCTCCTCCCCCCCTTTTCCCCTTTTCCCCTCCCTCTCTCCCTTTTACGGTTTTTTTGCCTGGAAAATTGACCCCTTGGAAAATTAAAATTTTTGAACTGTATGACCCCCTTTCCCCCCCCCCTCTTCCCCCCCCCCCCCCCCCCCCCCCCCCCCCAACCCCCCCCCCCCCCCCCCTGGGGGTGACTGGGCCCATCAATTTTTAAACTCCCCCCCAAATTTTTGGGTTATTTTTATTTCCCCCCGGGGGGCCCCTTTAAAAAAAGATTTTTCTTGCATTTTTCCTTTTGGGAAAGTTTTTTGGTCAGAATTTTTTCTTTAAAGCTTTTTTCCCCCCCCAACCCCCTCTCGCCCTTTTTTGTCCCCCCTCTCCCCCCCTTTTCCCCTCTCTGTCCCCCCCTTTCCCCCCACCCCTTTTCGCCCCCCTTCGTTTTCTCTTTCTGTCTCTCTGCTCGTCTTCTGGCTGTCCCGGGCTGTCCCCTCTTCCTCTGCCGCCCCCTTTCCCTGCACTCCTTTCGCCCTTTTCTTCGTTTTTTCTCTCTCTGTTTTTTCTCTGTCTCTGTCTGTCTTTTCTCTTTCTTCGTGTTTCTTCCTCTGTCTCTGTCTCCCCCCCCCACCCCCCCCCCCCCCCCCCCCCCCCCCCCCCCCCCCCCCCCCCCCCCCCCCCCCCCCCCCCCACCCCCCCCCCCCCCCCCCCCCCCCCCCCCCCCCCCCCCCCCCCCCCCCCCCCCCCCCCCCCCCCCCCCCCCCCCTACCCCCCCCCCCCCCCCCCCCCCCCCCCCCCCCCCCCCCCCCCCCCCCCCCCCCCCCCCCCCCCCCCCCCCGGGGGCCCCCCCCCCCCCCCCCTTTCCCCCCCCCCCCCCCCCCCCCCCCCCCCCTCGGGGGCCCCCCCCCCCCCCCCCCCCCCCCCCCCCCCCCCCCCCCCCCCCCCCCCCCCCCCCCCCCCCCCCCCCCCCCCCCCCCCCCCCCCCCCCCCCCCCCCC
>JAMYXO010008875.1:0-10352 GCA_033310375.1 Conus canariensis
CGGTGATTAGGAACGAATTACCCTTTAAATTTAATTTTAAATTTTTTATCCATTTTCGTTTGGGCCTTTTTCAAATCATCGGTTCCACCAAATTCCAGAATGTTTAATGATTTCTTTTTTTTTAACATGGAATTGATTGGTTAGCAGCACTTAGGACTGCATTAGTAAAAATTAAAATAAAAAATTCTTGATACTTTATCTTTGAGTCTTCAACTGAAATGTTGATAAAGTTCTAAAAAACTTGCCCCAGTTAGCATGTTTGTAATTATACTCGGGATTTTATCTTCTGTTAGATCCTTGTTTTTTTTGTGCTGGGGAGGTTCAAAGCTAGTAAAAACGGGAAAATATGGTCAAAAATTTAAAGGCTATCATTTAAAGAACCCATTTAAAATTGGTGCCAGATCGGGGAAAAAAGAGTTAGATAAATAGCCGTTGATCTTGATAAGGATTATCGGGATTCGCGTTATTTAACGTCTTCAGAGATCAATGATGAATCAAAAATTTTCCCCCTTTTTGGGGTTTTTTAGTAAATGGGGTTTTCCGGGGGGGTTTTTTTCCTTCCCCCAAGCCCCCCAATGCCATCCTTTTCCCCACCGGGGTTTTAGTACTTTTTCCATCTCCGGGGGGAAAACGAGTTTCCGTTTTTTGGGGCCCCTTTTGGTAAATACACAATATGATGGTTTTTAAAAATGTTTTAAATTTAAAAAGTCACTGCACAAGAATGTATACCAAAGTAATTTCCCCTGGAATGGATTGGGGCCAGATGTAATTTACCCTTCAGCACATAAATGGCAAGTATTTAAATTTTCTCGTTAGTGTCTGTCTTTTGGGTGATTGGAGGGGAAAAAAGTAATTGAGGGTTGGGGCGCTTTTCTTTTTTTAACATTCAATGACTGAAATTAAAAATGATATTGATTGGGTGGGTTGTACTGATGTTCATAGTTTTTTAAAATTGATCTCATTCCTTTGAAAAACGTTAAAATCTTCCCCTAGTGACAATGTTTAAAGACAAAAGGACAAAAATGACAGAGGAAAACCCCAGCAGCAGTGTCACATTAAAAACTGGCGGCAGTAGGTGTGATTGACTAATAAAAGTTCCAGCCTAGATTGAGAACCGGTTGTGCCAGCTGGGGGTGGGGGGCCAAGGATGGTCGTGGACCAATGGCGACGTGAAGGAGGGGGGTCTCTTGGGGATCTCCCACAGCAAGGCCCTCGTGTGTCGCCCGATGTTCCCCGCCAAACCCCACTGGAACCCCTCTTTGTCAGGGGCCCTCGTCTCGAAGATGCTCCATTCTATGTTGTTATTTTGAATAAACGAAATGTTTTTTTACCCCATACAATCAGAAGTGACTTTTGCATTAAACGAACACTTTTATTTTGAGTTTCTTGTCTCTAATGGGGTCAGTTTTGCTGGGGCCGCGAACTTAACCTTGCGTGTTTTTTTCTGCGGTTTTAGGGGTACCGCACAAACATGTGCTAAAGTCTTTCAGAGGGGGTCTTTAATCGTTAATGCAGAGTTGTTTTACCCACTGCATCAGGTTTCTCCTCGGCATCGAAAAATTCTTGCAGCGTTGTCTAATCCTTTACCTTAAGCCTTTCTTTGAGTGTTCGCATTCAAATCGTACGAATTCCAAGTCTCTATCGTCCAGGGGGCCGTTGGCCCGAGTCATGGATCATCAAAAACCTTCGGTAGGCTTAGTTTCTTTCTTTTGCTTTCGTTTTCTTCTTGTTTTGACAAACTTCGTCAGGGGACTGTTTTTACTCATGTTTTAAACTTTTGCATCATTTTGAGTGGGGGCTGACGTCATGTTCTGTTTTGGGTTTTCCCCCTTACCTATAACTATTTTTGCTTCGCTTTTTGGGCTTTTTTTTGAGCAAAGGTTGTTTTTTTTGATCGATGTGTTCGCGGGTGGGTTTTGACCACTTCAGCATACGATGTTGGTTTTAGGACATATTTTGTTTTGTAGTGTTGTTGTCAGGGAAAAAGTGGGGTTTTTGGTATTTTCTCTAGGATCTTCGTTTGGGGGTAAAACGGCATTTTCCAATGATTTGATGCATCTTCTAGAGTTAAACATGCCCAAAAGCGTAATTTTTCTTCACGCCTCATTTGTTGTTGTAGATGACTCCGTTGAAGACGTGGGGTTTTGTTGCTTGGGCAGCTGCAGGCCCGCAAGCTCCAGTAACGGATGTTCTCCGTGTGTCTGTTTTGCACAGTTTTTTCGGCGACGAGCTTTCCATAAAGTTGTAACGCCACGTCGCAGGCCTGTTTGATTTGGTGGGGGCCCCTAATTTCTGAAGGCTTTACTTCATGTTCCCCAAAAAACTCACAAAAAAAAACTGCCGCTGTGTTTAAGCTAGCCACTTGTGGTGTCGCCATCTTGTGTGTGGTGTTGTTTGTGTGTTTTGCAGTGTCTGTGTGCTCTCGTGTAAAGGGAAAAAGTGTCCATTTTTAAGCCCAGAAGTAAAAATCGCTTTTGAAAAGAAAAGGGGGGAGAGAGAGAGAGAGAGAAGAGAGAGAGAGAGGGGGAAGGGAAAATTTTTTTTCTGTGTAGGCCATCACCCCCCTGGGGGGGAAATAATTTTAACAAAATTAAAAACAAAGTTTTCTAACTAGTCACAATGTTAAAAGACATTTTACGAGTTAGCGACGACCAAATGAAACGGTTGTACAAGAAAATAGTTAAACCTGTCTTGTGCTGGGTTTTGAATAGTTTTTTTTTCAGTTTTAAAAGAGGGGAATTATATCATCGTCAAAAAAGAATTAATCTTTCACAAAAGAATTTATAGGTGGATTCCCAGATGTTTTTAGCATTTCCGAATTAACATCTAGTTCGCGGCTCTTTATTTGTAAGTACGTAACGTTTACAAAATTTCCTTCTTTGATATAGGTCGATTCAAGGAACTAAAAACCCCCCCCCCCCCCTTCCCCCGTTTATGTTCTTTCAGTACTTCATTTTGCTTTTTTATTCTCCCTCTTTCCACATTTTTTGAAATACTCAAATCAGTCTCGTCGTTAAGTTATCAGGGGTTGATTTCTTTTATGGATGATTCCTTTTAACATGTCCCAGAAAAACCTTCCGATTTTCTGAAGGGGCCCCTACCTTTTCAATTAAAAAAAAATCATTTGTTCTTTTTTTCTTTCTTCGTTTTGCTTTTTTTTTTTTTTTTTTTTTTTTTTTTTTTCATTTTTTTTTTGCACTACAATAGACAATATCCGCTCGTTCTTTTTGAATTTAAAAATTTTTCAGAAGTGTCTGGGATTTACCTTTTGCTTCCATCCAAGTTTTACCAATTACCGTTTTTTGTCTTTTTCAAGTTGTCAATTCCCGTTTTTGTCTTTTTTGTCATTTGATTTTCTTTTATCAAACCCACCACAGTTTTTTTTTTTTTATGTCATTAAATCATTAAGGGCATTTTACGATTTGTGACGATTAGATCAATATAAAAAACAGCAAGGTGTGAAGCCACGGTTGTGAGTGTTCCAAATACAGTTCATTTCATGTTTCAAAAAAACTCGCCTCTTTCCAAAGGAATTTGCACAACTAGCGTTTCGTTTCTTAAACTTTCAGTGTAGCCCAAAAATACATGTTTTGATTCCCAGTATTTCTGAAACCAATGAATTTGCAAAAAAGAAATAACAAAAGGAAGAAATTCATACAAGTAGAAAGTAATCGTTGAAATATTTCCTGATCAGGATGGCTTTGCACACATTCCCCGTTGCACACACTTTTACCCCAAATCAAGTGAAATCACGCAATAAAAATGGTATTTTTCCGTAGTTTTACGCACATTATCAGCTGATCTTCTCCCGAAGAGCGAACGATACCGACTTGAAGACTGAGTATCAAAGCCCTTTAATTTGTCTTGTGAAATGCTGGCTGTTCGGCTTTTTAAATCACCTGACAACATTTACACACGCATCTTTATATTCAAGCATGCATTTAAAAATACATCCCTCCCTGAGTAACGCCCCTTGTCAATGTCAGAAGTCTTTTAATGAAACTTTTGGGTGGTATGTAGAAACACACAATAAACACTTCTGCAACACCAAATATTTGTCGGTCAGAAATACGGGGACATCGGGGGAGTTCATGTGATTTCACGACCGATTTTTGTTTTGTTAGACAATAATACCTTCTGAAGGTCTACCCTGCTTTATAATTGATTGCATGTTTGTGAAAATGGGGTACCCCTGAAAAAACAAAATCGTATTTTTCTGTCGTCTGTCTGTCTGTCTGTCTGTCTCTGTCTGTCCCCTCTGTTTTTTCTCCCCTCTTTTCTCTCTCTCCTCTCCCCCCTTCTCCTCTCTCTCTCTTCCGAGTATAAATATATTTACTACCTATCATTGTCTGTCGCTTCTTTCTCTCTCCACCGAACTAAAACTATCTATCTTCTAATCATACATCTATCTACTATTTACCTATCTGTCTATCGATCGATCGATCGACATATTTTTTCCCTTTTATTTTATGTTTAAAAAATTTTGGGGTTTTTTCTTCTTCTTTTTGTTATTTTTATTGCTGTTGTTTTTTTTTCCCGTTTCCAAAATTCCAAAAAATTACAAAATTCCTATGATCAGGTTAAACAAACACCGTCATATCTGGGGTTTGGGGGGATGCCAAGTGTCCATGTGTAGAGCAGCTGCAATCGGTTGTGCAATTAAGCCTTTAATTTTTGGGGAAAAGGGTTATTTAGGGGGGAGAGGGGGGAGGATGGGGGGGGGGGGGGGGGGAAGGGGAGAAGAGAGAGAGAGAGAGGAGAGAGAGGAATACAAATACAAAATACGAAAATTTTTATTCGGCTAAGGTTAGCCCATTGAAGGGAGGTACCACGATATAATAAATCAATTATCCATGGGAAAAAAAAAAAAAAAAGAAAGCAAGCACATATGCATCACACAATGATACTGAGAGAAAAGGGGAAGAGAGAGAGAGAGAGAGAGGGGGAGAGAGAAAACTAGGTTTTTACTCTGTGTGTTGCGATATTTTATGCCATGCTGGGGTGTATCATTTGTCGTCTGTAAAAGTTTATTTAGTGCTATGTACCAAATGTTTTGGCATTTGTGTGTATGTTTTTTGTGTATGGGGTGTGTGGTGTGTGTGTGGGGGTGTGTGTGTGTGTGTGTGTGTGTGTGTTGGGGTGTTGGGGTGGGGGGTTTTTGTGTGGGTTTGGTGTGTGTCACCGTCGGCGGGGCTAAACTTTACGTCCACTGTTTAAGGGGGTGGGATTAAAGATATAGAGCGTTTGTGCGGTATGCGTGCGAGAGTGTGTTGTGTGGTTGGTGGTTGTTTGTGTGGTGTGTGGGGGTTTGGTGTGTGTGCACGCGCGCGCGCGCGGGGTAAGCGGGGGTTTTTTTAGCGGGGTTAGGCTAAGTTCCTCAGGGTAGGTAGTAAGGTTAGGGTAGGTAGGGGCAGGTGAAGTAGGAAATACAGTTTTTTTTGCCTTCCAGTCTTCTTTTTTTGAGGGATGGAGGAGGAAGTTGGTTTCTTCCCCGATTGTTACCCTTTTGTTACTTTGGTTCACCCAGAAAAGGGGGGCAGGAATGGGCTGTTTTTTTGTGTTGCAAGTCTGTGGTTGGTTTTGTGGAAAAATTTCGTGTTTTTTGCCGAGCAACAACTAGTCCGTTGGTCGGCGTGTCAGCTCTGCGGAGGGAAACACCTCTGACCAATCGTTTTTTTGTGTGGTGAGTAGATTTCGCTTGATTCCGACCAGGGCGGAATTGTTGGGGTAGCTTCACTTCCCTTGGGTTCGTCGGAGTGGAGTACTCCTTTGTAGTGCGGCGGCACCCCGGTTTAGTTTTTGAAAGGACTTCGATCAATAGTTAGTGCCGGTCCTGTCGGGGTTGGGTCCCCTTGGCCTGTGCGGCCCGGTGTCGCCCCCTTGTTGCAGCCACTGTCAGCCAGTTGCGAACGGGGGTGGGTTTGATCGCTTATGTCCGGGTTGGTGATTTTAGGTTCGTTGGTTGGTTTTCGTCGGTTGTCTTGTTTTAGGCGAGTTTACTGAGTTGTCTATGTTGGGATTAGTTGTATGGGGTTTTTCGTTGCGTTTTGGGTTTGTTGGTATGATGTTGTCTTGGTTCCGTGATTGAAATTTTTTGCACCGGTTTTGTTTTGTTACCTCTTTTTCGGTTATTCTGTAAGTATGTAATAGTGGTTCCCTGATTTCATTGTCATGTGACAGTTTGGCTAGACAATGTGGGTTCTATAATAACCTTGATGGACGGGGGATGAGATATTGTTTTTGGGTTTGTTAAAGTTAAGGGGCAGGGGTTCAATAAGGGGTATACGAGGTTGCATTTGGTTGAGGTCATAATAGAGTCGGGTGCAGATGTGTCTGCGTGAATCATAAGGGGTTTGATGTTGTGTCAAATTCAATTGTAAATGGGGGTTTCGTGAAATTAACGATTTCGGAGTTGACCGCCAGCATTGGAACGGTTAACTGTGTGTAAAGCCAAGGCCCCTTTTTTGGGCGAGTGGTTTTTTACTGGGGTACGGGCTAAAACCCCTTCAACTTTTTTTGGGGGTCTTTTCACTTTTTGTTACGAGTCAGGGTTTCGCGCGGGTGTCGGCGCGTGCAGCTGTATCTGTGGGTACGCATTTGGTAAAGGACGTGAGTCCCCTATGGTTAGAAATTTTGTAAGAAATGACAGTCGCACCATGCAGGGATGTATGTGTTTGTGACAGAACGGGGTTGGAGAAAGATATCTTTTTAGGGGTTTTGGGGGGGAAAATCCCATTATGAATTTTAGCAGTCGGAAAGAGAGAAAGGTAAAGTTTTTAAGACGAGTCTTGGCAGTCGAAGGATGAAAACGGAGAGGCAGCAGGTTATTTTTATGAAGTGTGGTTTGTTGACATGAAAGGATTAACCACGGGTTTTCTGACAAGGATGACTGGAGTGAGGTTCGGATGGAAAATTTTGGCGAACAAATATGTTGGGTTTTTTATTTTTGGTTGAAATTTTACGTGCAAAAGAGGGGTAAGAATTGAAGGACTGTGGGTGCACCGATTCCTTTGGGGGGAAAATGCTGGAAAAATGTGAACCCCAAAAAATTTTAAAAGTTTTTTTTTTTTTTTTTTCTCCCCTGGGGGATGTGTATTATACTGGTTTGTTTTGGAGACATTTCCCTTGTGAAATTACCTTTTCCCGATTATTTTATGTCCTAAGGGGGCCCTGGAGTCCGTGTTGGATGCTTAGTTTTCGTTTTCTTTTCCGAATTTGGGTTTGGGTTCATAAAATTTTTTGTAATAGCGTGGATTGGTCAGAAGGGAAAATTGTTTACTGCTGCTGTAAAGGGTTGGGAGGAAAGGGTCTGATAACCCCCTAGGGTATTGGGGTTGGGGGGTGTGTTCGAAATTCAAGGGGGGCACTTCCATGCCCGAGTGGGAAATAGGAAGGGAGATTTGGGGAGTTAAAGCTTTTCCAATAGCCATGTGCCTTGATGACCTCGGTAGTAGCAACATTACCGTAGGGGCCTACAGTTGTGTCAGCCGGTATTTCCCGTTCCCCCTGAGGTGGGGCCAGATCACCGCAGTCTACTGCCGCTGCTGGCAGGTGAGCGGCGCTTTCCAGTGCCTTTTTTTTTCCCGGGAGAGGGGGGACCCCCAGGCCGCCTTGCCTTCTGTGGGGCAGCTTCCCCCGGCTACCGGTGCTTTTCCCGGGGAGTTCTCGGATGGTTCCCGTCCCGGTTTAGGGTCCGTGAGAGGGCGCTGCACCAGGGGCCCTTTTCCACCCTTTGGGGTCCGGCGGGGGCCCTTTAGAGGGGAGGCGTCCTACGAGCCCCCCACCCTCGAGGGGGCTTGGTGGTTTTGGTTTTGGGGGTTTTGCCCCTCGGGGGAGGGTCAGACTCGGGAAACCACGGGCAGCGGGCCGGGGTGCAGATCTTCGGGGGGGGGTGTCGGGCCGCGGAGGAGCCACGGACAGCCCGGGAGCAGAGCTTCCCCGGGGGGTTTTCAGCCTTTAGGGGGCCCGTACAGGCCCGGGGCGGGGGCTTTTTCCCGGGCCCCCGGGGGTGGGTTGCCCATGTTTTTTGGGAGAAGGGGGGGGTTTTTAAATTAGGCAGTAGGGTTAGGGGGTGTTATACTGCCTCCTTTTTAGGGCGTAGTGGCCACACAGTGTAGGGTACTGGTCGTTGCCTCCCTTTGGGGCCAGCGATCAGGGGCAGTAGTGGTCCCGGGTTAAAAAGGGGAAAGGGGGAGTTCGGGGGGGGGTGGGTGGTTTTTGCAGTAGTTAAAGATTAAGTTCCTTTTGGGAAATCCCGTCCCCAGTAGTTAGTCACCCGTGTGCGGGCTATCACGTGTCCCAGGTCACGGGGGTATAACTTAACTGGGTTTTAGGGTTTGGGGTTTGGGGCTTCCAGGTCATTTAGTGAGTGGGGGATCACGGGAATTGGGGTTTCTTGTGTGCAGTTGGGGATGTGCGTGGGGGGGCGCCATGGGGTTGTAAAATAAAGAAGCGTGCTGATTGTAAAATGTTTTTAGTGTGCTGTGTTGTTGCCCTGTGTGTGATGGGCGGGGTGGGGTGGTGGGGGCCTCCGGGCTTAGCGACCGTGACCCCTTTGGTGGAGATGCGGGGTACCATAAGGGGTTTGGGTAGGTGATAGGTGCTGGGAGGGGGGTAAGGGGGGTGTTGTGTCCGGTGTGTACGTTTGTAAAAATAAAAGGGGTGGTTGGTGGGGGGCCCAAAGTACCTGGGAGGTGGTACGTGTGTCCCTGTTCACGTCAGGCAGGTTTCCTTGGGGCATTGGGCGGGGCCCTTGTGTTGGTTGAGAGTTGGCCCACCGGTGAGGGAGGTATGAAGGTCAAAAAACTTTGGTGGTTTTGGGGAAGTGTGAAGGGGTTTACACCGACGTGTAGGGAGGTCCCGGAGGGCCGGTGTCTTTTGTGTCCCTTACAATGGTATCCCCCAGTGAGTGGGGTAGAGGGTACCCCCCCCCGTGACGTGCACGCTGGTGTGCTGGGAAAATTCCGTGGGGATTAAGGGCAGAAAAGCCCAGGTACTTGTTGGGAAGCACGAGGGTGTGCAGGGTTGTGACACAAGGTGGCTGGGAGGCATAGGGACTTGCGGGGTGAAAATTTGCACTGATGTGGGGGTGCGGCCTACCAGAGACTGAAGCCCTTTACTTGGGAAAACGGGGGCGCAGCACAGTGGACGGTGGACACACGGGGGGGGTAGTGGTGCTTTTGACCAGAAGTGCATTGGTAGTATTGTATGGGTTGGAGCCCATGTGGGTATATGTATGAGGTACAAAAGTGGGGGGGGGTTTTTGCTTGGTGCGTGACACATTGAAGTATTTGTACTTTGTGGTTGCTTTGGTTTGTTGGTTGGGGGCAAGGCGTAGTTGGGAAAACACCAACTTCGTCATATTGGATTTTGCCCCCCTTGTTAGCTCTGTGATGGTAGGGTACCCTATGTCTAAGACACCCGGCCCATCCAGTACACCCCGATATGTCATGGATCCAAGGCCCCTTTCGGCGGATCCAAACTTAAGGTTAGTTGACCCCGGATGCGGGGTGGATCAAAAACAGGGGGACGGGGGCTTTTTTGCAAAGTTTGCCAATTGGGAGCGGCGATGGGGTTTTGTGGGGGAGCCTCGCCAAATTCTCCCAACTCGGTACGAATGGGGGAGAAGACGGGCGAGAGAAGCAGAATTGGAGCTCCGGATGGGGGGGAGAAAGTGAGGGGAGAAGATGAAGGATTAGAGGGAGCAAAATGCAGCGGGCGCAGATTGAAGAGGGAAGAAGGGTGCTGGGGGATAGGGAGTAGAATGCAGCGAGGAAGATAGAAGAGGGGAAAGCGCTAGGGGAGAGGGAGCTAGAGATCGCAGAGGGATAGAAGAGGAGAAAGTGTAGACAGGGGAGCTAGAAATGAAGCAGAAAAAGATTAAGATGAGAAAGCACGAGACGATGGAACTGGAACTGCGAGGAAGATGGAGGAAAAAGGGCAATAAAGGGGAAAAAAATCAAGCACGGCAAGCCGAGTTAGATCCAAGAGACGAAGGGAGAAGCCCCAGTTTGAGGCAAAAGAGCGAGAGCTAATCATACGAGAGACAGCCTTAGAGAAGCAGGTAGGAAACGTTTTATTGGGTGGAGGAAACGAAGCATGTCACCTTGACCCTTGGGGGGAACGACGACGTTTGGGCCCCTTTCATCGCCCAAAATTTTTGCGGTGTAGCCCAGGGGTGTGCAAGTGGAGCAAGCCTCTGGCCACACGTCTGATGTCTCGCTGAGAGGAAAGGCTAGAGAAGCGGTGATGCGGGTTTAAATGCGGATGAGTTAGGCGCTATGACAATAAAGGGGGGCCCTGTTAAACCCCTTTTAGGCTAGATGCTTGAGGCCCACCCAGAAAATTTTGAA
>JAMYXO010008876.1:0-10350 GCA_033310375.1 Conus canariensis
AATTTTTTAACAAAACAAAAAAAAACAAAAAAATATATATATAAAAAAGAAAAGAGAATTTCATTTACTTGGGCCACTCTTTTTCGTACAAACAAACGTTGAGGGGAGTCTTATAGAAAGGAAAATAAAGGGAAAAACCATTTGATTTCACTTACTAATTTTTTTTCAAATTTTTTTTAAAAGGGGTGCTACCCTTTTTTCTTAGACCAATTCACATTAAAGTTAGTTGCTTCCCCCCTCTCTTCCCTTTAAGGGGCCCTTTTTGGGCAACCCTGAAAAACCCTTTCCCTCCCCCCCCCTCTCTCTCTCTCTCTTTTCTTTCCTTTTTTTTCTTATTAATTTTTTTTTTTACTTTTATTACTTTAAAAATTATAATTTTTTATTTTTGTTGTTGTTTAAAATTATTTTATTTTCTTTAGTAAATGAGTGTATATGTTAACACAACAATGACAAACAACAAAAAAAAATAAAAATTTTTTATAAATCACATTTTTTGATAAAACCCCCCCCCTCCAAATTTTTCCCCTTTTTACTTCAGCCCCTTTCCGCAATTTTTCCTTTTTTTAACCCAAGACCCTTTCTGTACTGAAATAGAAACTAGGTGGGATTGTATGCCCTTTTTTTTAAAGCTGTTTTTTTGGTTTTTTTGTTTTTTTTGTTTTTCGGGGGGGTGGGGGGGACGTGGTGTGACAAAACCGTGCGTTTTCGTAACTCGCCCGTCATCATATAGTTGCCCTAATTTCACATTGCCTTTTTTTCCCCATTTCCGCCGGGAAAACCTCTTTGAAATCTCTGTAGTAGTATGAGTGCTATGCAGTTTCACGGGCCTACGAGGGCTGCAAGTAGTTCTAACAGTGCTTAGAAAACAATACCTATGAGCCAAGATTTTGTCCGTTCATAACACCCTCCTGAGCCTGTGCACGGATATCCATTCAACCCTTTGTCGAAGACATGCAACCACTGATGAATCGCGCTCCGACAGGCTCGGCATCTTTGGGGGTCGGAACTTCCCCCCTTTAACCTTTGCAAAGAAAACAGAAACCCTCATGGAGGGGTGGGGGGGGAGGGGGGGCATGTCCCCAAAAAAGGGGGATTAGGAAAACCAAAAACACTTATTTTTGGCCCGGGTCAAAGGTTTTGCGCGTGCAACCCGGTATTTTTGTGGGGGGCGAAGGCCATATACCCTGCGTCGCAGTGCTTGCACACACACACACACACACCCACACACACACAACACACACACCAACACACACACACATCTTTTTAACGACTCTTCGCTTTTGTTGCAGTGTTTTTTTTTTTTCATTTTCTACCATTAATTTAGGTTTTTCAGACACCCACGAAAAGAAAATGGAGTCAGGAACGGGGGAAAATACAAATTCAGCGCTAACTAATAAAAAGCAAACGACAAAACGGAGACGGCGAAAAAAGGACATGTCGGGTTGAGCCCATGATTTTTTAAAAACACATGTCTTAAAAAGACAATTTTCACTTTCCTATTTTTTAACCCTGTTTTAAAGTCCTTTCCCTTTCACAATGAGAATCATTTTCTGCCATTGCCCCCCGGGGACCCCTAGGGATTTCACTTCACTGTTCACGGGGTCGCTCTATTGTTCACAAATTTTTTCGATACTCTGAACCACGTGTGGGCTTCAAACCGATTTGACACGATCACTGTGAGATGCCGCGCCGATACCTTAATCCCATTGCCGGGAGCAGTTAGCCCCAACGTCTAAAAATGACTTGGCATCCTCCGGGGGCCTAGGGGGAACAGGGGCAAGCTTACAGAGCCCGGGAATGCCCCTAGCGGGTTGGGTTTGGGCATGGGGGGACAGTATTTTCCGGGGTCCCACGGGTACATGGAGGTTTCTTTTTTTTGCGCCCTTTGGCCGCCCCGAAAAACCCATACGGGAGGAAAGATCCACAGATACAAAAAATTTAGCTCACATCGGGAAATTTTTCCCCTTTTTAGGAGAACATACCTTTTTTTTACAGATCATCTGATTTTTCTACTCAAAAAGGTACTTTTTAAAATTTTTTCCCCTTTCCCCTCTTCCTTTTCACCTTTTCCCCCCCTACTTTTTCAATAAACCTCTTACCTTTGTTTTCTTTTTTTTTGAAAAAAAGATAAGCGGGGAGCGCTTTTTACCTTTTTTTTTCTTCACGCGTTTTATATTTTCATCGCAAGTTTCGAATCGCACTTGCGATAAAGAAAATGCAAATCCATCGAAAGATTGTCAAACCATCTAGTATTCTTCTGCGAGATAGCACTCGACCTCGCCATTAATGCATGGGATTCACAGAACCGCCCTTTCTAAAACAGGCTGACCCGGGCCCTAGGGGGGCCCAAAGCGCGAGCCGATCAGGTATCAAAAGGGGGAAAACCCCCTTGTTTGGCCCTTCAACATTACTGCATCAAGGGCTTTTTATGGGGGGAAGGGTTTGTTTATGGAATAAGCATGGGAAAATAAATCATATCTTTTTTGTAAACTCGTGCGGGGCCCCCGCGCGGTGTGTGGGGGTGTGTGGTTGTTTGGGTGTGTGTGTTGGGGGTGGGGGGGGGGGGGGGTGGGGGGGTTTGTGTGTGGGGGGGGGGGTTTTTCCGGGTTATTAAAAGGGGAAACAAGGGGGTTTCAGAAAGGGCCCCGGGTGGTGTGGGGTTTTGGTTGGTTTGGGGTTTGTTTTGCCCGCCGCGTATTTTGGTGTGCGTGGTTCGCGCGCACGTTTGTTTTTTTGGTTTGGGGGGGGGGGGAAAGGGAAAAAAGGGGTTTGAAAAGAGAAGAGAAAAAAATGTTTGTGTGTGTGTGTTTTGTGTTTGTTTTGTTTTTGTGTGTGCCCCGGTCTTGTATTAAAAGGGGAAACGGGAAGGGGGGGTTCAAAAAAAAGGAATGGGGTATTTGGGTTTTTTATGCGCGCGGATGGTGTGGGCGTGTGTATCCGCACATTTTTTTGGTTGTGTTGGTTTGTGTGTTGTGTGTCCCTCCTTTGGAAACTGCACGGAAACTAAATGCATTTCAATCGGCACAAAGGGGCAAAAGGTCAACATTTTCTTTCTTTCCTTCTCCACAGCAACATCTAAACCCCTGATTAAACAAAAATTAAAAACAACCCAATTTATACTCTTAATCAATTTTTCTATCTTAAAAAAAAAGAAACTGGGACAACTGATACACACATGCCCAAAATCTTACTCGCTTGTTTTTTGGTTGTTGGTTGTTGGGGTTTGTTTGTTGTTTTGGGTACTATTCACGTTAGAATTATACTATTATTAATCATATCATTTTAATGTGCTATTATTCTATCATTATTATTTTTATTCGTTTTTGTTGTTGGGGTTTTTTGCTATTTTGTTTTTTCAATTTTTCTTTTCCTTCTTCTCTCCTCCCCTCCCCCCCCTGTCCTCCCCCCCTTCGCCCTCCTCCTCCTCCTTCATTCCCCCTCCTCCTTCTTTTCTTCTAATTAAATGGGAAGGGGGAAGGGGGGAAGGGGACCTTTTTTTCGTCCTTGCCCTTTTGTCCTTTCTCCTTTCCCTCGTGGGTCATCGCCTCTCCACACCAATTATCACATTTTTATATTACAATAATATTATTTTTATTACTTTTTTATTGTTGTTATTTTTATTATCTTTTTATCAGAGCAAGCACAGATCACCATCAAACATTTCTTTACACACCGCGGGAGCTTAAAAAGGCACAGCAGTTTTTTAAATATTATCATTTCCTTCAACCTTTTTCTTCTTTTCTTTAATTCCCTTCAATTTTTTTTTTTAAACCCGAACACGTTCTCCCTCATCGAAAGTAGTACTTTTGTGCGCCCTTTTTTTTCAATTTTTTGAATTTTAAGTCCGTTGAACAAACCAAATAGTCAAAAAAAATTCGTCTGTTTCGTTTTTTTTTTAAAACTGGTTTGGCCTCAAATTTTAATTTTTCTCTTACGTTTCAATTTTCCCCCCCATCCCCCTATTTTGAAACTTCATTATGTATAACATTGGGTACAGTTTTACCTACAAAGGGGTTTTTTGTAATTGCAAGATCCGGGAAGCAATTTTTCCAGTCTTTAAAACACCTTCCCACCCTGATGTTCTTTGGGCATCCCTCAAACATTTCGAACACGTGATACATGACAGGGTGATGGGGCTCAGGCCCTTTTTAGTCAACACCTTAAGTCTGAACTTCTTCTCAAGTTTTTCCAAGAAACAGAAACCACATTAGGGGGGGAAGGGAGGGGGGGGGCAGATCTGTCGACTTAAAGGGTTTAATACATTCTCGTTGTTTTACCAAAATTTTTAAGATTTTGCGATGCATCAACTCGCATTTCTTTGGGGCGGGGTCATGACCTGCACGGGGCACCTTTGCACCTTTTTTTCCAAGTCTCGGGTAAAAGGGTTTACCACACAACAGTTTTAAAAAATTTTTGGGGGAAACCCCCTTCTTTCCTTTTAAAATATATATGGCTAAATCAAATTTTGAGAAAAATTCGTACTATTTGTGCCAACCTTTTCAATTAAAGTAAAGTTTTTTCTATTAAACTCCCACAGTCACTATTGCTTGTTCCCAAATCAAGAAAGAAATATGTTTTGTCACCAGTTAGAACCCCCAGATCGATTGCTCCCCCATTACATTCCGTGGCATATATCTCTTCATTTTAAACCCCCCTTTAACTGTTCAGCGAAGTGTGGCGACCAAATGGGGCAATTTTTATGACGCTATGCACAAGCCCCAACGAAATGTCCGTTCCCGCATTTTCTCATTTTTTTCTGGACTGCCCTCTCTAGCTTCGCCATGGTTACTTACCCTGGGAAACCAAAAGAACATTTTTTTGTTTATCTGAAAGCTGTGGTAAAAGGGTTTAAAAAACACAGACAAACTCTAAAAAATCACAAAATATTCAGCACTACGTTATTATTTTTTGCAAGCCCATCTTTTTCCCCTTGACCACGCTTGGGCATCTGCAGTCAAAATCTCTACTCGAGCCATAGACTTTTTTTAAATTATTCATTTTATTGATTTAAATTTACTCACTGGAACTCTAAATTTTGCATTGTCTCGAAAAAACACAATTGGGGATGTAAGAACTAGTCTGCAACAGGGCCCCCTTTGATGAAAAATGAAAAAAAAGCCCTTCTACAAAGGGACCTTTTTAAATCATACAGAATCTTGCAAAAAAAGCACTGCTTTCTCAATATCGGGGGAAAAAATGTCCCCTGATGTGGTGTTTGTAAGAGACTAGCCAAGCGGTGACACCTCTTTTATGAAAGGGAAACAAAGCCCTTTTACCAAGGTACATTTTCAAAATCAACGATCAAAAAGATCTTATTCAATACTGCCGGGGGAAAACGTTCACCCTGACCCAAAACGCTTTGTTTGCCGCAGTTTTAAAACCAAACTGGGGGTTTTGAAAATACCTTGTAACAATTCAAAGTGGCCCCTTAATACGACTAAGAAATTTTTTCGCACTTTATAAGTTCCCTTTTCTCGAACTTCTGGAAAATCCCCCTACCAAAAAAAAGGCATAACCGCTGCTTTTGACAGGAAACGTCATGGTCTCTCACCTTCCAATAGGGGGACAAAAATTCAAATTTTTTCGGGAAAAAAAAAAATGCAGCAACCCTTTCTGCCTTGTACTTTCTTGTGGAATATGAAGCCTCAATTTTATTTCACAATGCATCAACAAATTTCACTGCCACCTTGACATTTTGGGGAAAATGAAGCAGGGAAGGGGGTTACAGAACACCATGCCCATACTTTTTTTAACAGCCCCACACATCCACACACACACACACACAAACCCCCCCGCCGCGCCACGCCCACACACCACAACACACACCCCCCCCACACAAACACACACCCACACCCCACACAAAACACAAACACACAACACAAACGCGGCGCGTAGCAGCACTATGCACTTAACCCCGCGCCCACCCACACACACAAAAAACACACCCCCACCACACACACACACACACACACACACCACACACACACACAACACACAACACACCCCCAAAACGTGGGGCGCCGCGCTCTCACAACACATGACATAACTTTTTTTCCCTTTTTTCTCCTTTTCCCATAAACACAAATGAATTCCAACCTCCATTTCCTTTT
The DNA here is from genome assembly GCA_033310375.1 of Conus canariensis. Taxonomy (NCBI): domain Eukaryota; kingdom Metazoa; phylum Mollusca; class Gastropoda; order Neogastropoda; family Conidae; genus Conus; species Conus canariensis. The sequence continues at coordinate 6,111 of JAMYXO010008876.1, forward strand.
CTTCCGTCCTTGACTGGGCCCAAAAATTACCTTAATAGGGGTTCGAAGCCCATCAAAAACGCGGGTTTACAAACACCATTGTGTAGACCCCCTCGTTAAATGGCCTGCGGGTGAACCAAACTTCCAAATGGGGGAAAATGGGCATAATGACTTTTGGATGCTCTTTAATAACATTTCCTTGCATTTTTTCCCCCCCTTAAATCTTGAAGAAGGGGAAGGGGAAAAAACATTGGTGCTTGACATCTCTCTCTTCTCCTCTCCTCTCCCCTCTCTCTCCTCCCCTCTCCTCTCTCCTTTTCCTTTTATTTTAATTGGGGCGCAGCTTTTTTTTTTCAGATAAATCAAAGACATTAAAATTGACATTCCTTTTCTAAACAAAAAAACCAGAGAGAGAGAAAGAGGGGGGGGAGGGGCCCAAAGGGGGGAGGGGAAAGGGTGGAAATGTTCAATTCTTCTGGGAAGCCCCCGGGCTCGAATCGGTGACCTGGGTTGGGGTTCGAATTTCACCGGGGCCCTTTCGGGACAGGGGGTTTTTCCCCCTTGGGGTTAAATTTGGGTTTTGACTCCATTTTCCCATACACTCTTGAATAATTTTAAACCGACGTTCCTTTGAAAGCACCTACACTAAAAACCCTCACCCAACTTTGGAAAAAAGCCCTTTGCCGTTGGCAGGATAAAACTTTCACAAAACATACCCTTCCCGCAAATTGGATAGGTGCCTTAATGGGGGATAAAAAAAAAAAAAACGCCCACACCCCAACTCCACCCTTTTGGGGGTAGATGGGTTAAACCTTCCTTTTTACAATGCCCAAAACCCCTGGGGTCCAAAAAAAAAAAATTTTCGGAACAACACACTTTGTGGGGGGGTTCTTGTAACAAAGAGACGGCCTTAACGTCTCACGGGGGAATAAAATAACACTTAAAATCCCAAAAAGTTAAAGACTAAAATACTTCAATGGATATTTTTTCCCATTTTTTATTTGTTTGGGTTTTTTTCCCCCATTTTGACCAGGAGCATTTTTTGCTACTTTTTTACCAAAATGTTTTTTTTTTAATTTTTACCTTTTTAAAACGGTTTTTTTTTTTTTTTTTTTTGTGTTATGCTTTTCTTTTTTTCTTTCACACGTTTCTCTTTTTCCAAAATAAAATATTTAAAATTATATATATATATATATATTTAATAAATATTAATGTATTGCTTTTTAAATGTCGAAGTCTAATGTTTAACACGTCAAAAATTATGCATTTGAGAATTGTACATTAAAAACATTTGGCTGCAAACCCGTGGCAATATTTTGCTTTCGAGGTCCATGCGCACTTTTTTTTTGGGTGTTTACTTCCAAATTTTCATTTGAATGTCAAACACATCCCGCGAAATAATAACTCTCAACACTTTGTAATGGCAAAGAGCGATACTGAGTTTTCCTTGGGAAAACTTCCCTGCTTCTTCAAGACTGTTGTAAAAATGTAACTTCAAATTACGGGAAAATTTGTATCAAAACGTTTGCCTGCGCAGGGCGCATGTGATTTAATGTTTGCGCACTGTTTATTAAAACATCCTTTTTTTTTTTTAATTTTTTTTTTTTTTTTTCTTCTGTTCTTTTTCCATGAAATTTAAAGCATCAAACCTTTTTGGGTCCCCATCCGCACTCACAACCTTCCCACCACGTCCCACCACAAGCACAAGAACAGCAAATGAAGCATTGAACCCCCCCAAAAATCTGCCCGCTCCGAACACTCGGAGTTTCGGGGCCTGTTTTTCCAACGTTCGCAGACACCACTATTCACCCCTTTTCAACACATTTGCCGTCCGGACTAGCGGAGTGTACCCCCACGTCCGTCCCAAAACATCCCCATGAATTTTCTGAGGTGGGGGCAGAAAACCACCAAAGGGGTTAAGTGGGGAAAAAAATAAACTGAAACACCATAAAAAAGGCATGAAAAACTAGGGGTGTCTTACATTTTTTTGTAACGACGAGGGGGTGATGAAGGGAAAACAGATTTTGTTCTGGTCTTGAGACTGTAACAAGCGTTCTAGTTTATTTCAAACATACCTATGCTACCAAGCCCAAAATACAAATTTTCTTGTTTTAGTGTGGGAAGGAACTTTTAACATCCAAGAGCTCTCTCGTCTCCTCAAATGGGGTTTTATATCAAAAAATTTTGGGGTTTGTTTACATTTTTTAATTTTAAAAAAAGCAAATAAACAAAAAAAAACAACAATTCCCAAAAAAAACACCACATCAAATATAAACAAGCTTAACTGGTGTAATTCTCTCATCAACAAATTTTTTCGTAAGAAAAGTTTCCCCAAAAGAGAAGACGAAGACAGACAGACAGACAGACAGAAAAACAGACTAAGAGGGGGGGGGGAGGGTAGGAAAGGGGGGATGGAAGGTTGTTTGGGAACACATAGATTTATTCAACGGGGGAATGGAACATCCGAGGGGTTCAAGTACAAAATCACCCCCAGCCAGTTTCATCACCACATGTACATTTTTGACTGGGTAAATTTTTAATTCTTTTGCTGGGTCAAAAAAGGGGAGACAGATTAAATGGGCCCTCCTTGACATTCTTTGGGGGGTTAAGAATTTGGTCTTAAAAAATAACCCCTTTTGGGGAAATTTCGGAGAGAGAGAAAGAAAAAAGGAAGAAAGAAGAAAGGGGAGGAAAAAGAAGACAACAACAACAGACACTACAACACCAGGGAAATTCCACAATTTTTGCAGGATCCTATTTTTTTTTTTTTTGTTTTGTTTTGTTTTTTTCACTGAAGAAAAAAAAAGAATAACCTTTTCTCACACCCTTTTTTTTTTCTCTGTCAATCCCCCTTTTTTTGTTTTGTTTTTTTTTTTGTTTTTTTTGTTTTTTCGTCCCAACCCCTTTCCCAAACCCCAAGCATCACCCACCCCCATTCCGACCCCCCCTCCACAGCCCCCGCCCTCGGGCCCCCGCCGCGCTCCGGCACCGGGAATCCAAGGGGGCATCAATGTCAAGTCTCAAAGCAAACCCACCCGGGAGAACCTGCATGCTGCCGGTCACTTCGGGGGTTTTTGGCCCTGTTCGATCAAAAACCAGACACCACCCACTAACCCCCTATGACACAATATTGCTTAGTCGCGGAGCCGAGTGATGAGCTCTCCCTCCCGGGGGGCCCCCCATGGACTCCCATACCGGGACCCCCAAAGGGGCCAGACCCGGCACAACTTGGGGGAAGACATCGAAACTAGGGCACCCTGAACAAACATAAGGGGGACAAATTTGGAAATTTTTTTTTTGCGATCGAAAATGAAGAAAAGATCAATTTCCCTTTGGGGCTGAATAAGGACAGGGGTGTACTCTACCTTCCTTTTTTAAATATCCCGCTCAACCAGCCCCAAGAACAAGGGACCCGCAGGGGGCAAAAATTTTGGGAACCTCTCAAAACGCACCATTTAATGATGAAACTCGACTTTTTGTCCCATTTCCCACTATCCGCAGCAAACTCAACTCTGTGGGGGCCTCGGGGGAGAAAACCCAATACTCTGTGGGTTTAACCCACGACCCCCCACGACGCTAACCACTTTGGCCCCAGGGTGTACCCTCTTTTTTCACCGTTTTCTTTTAAACCCAAATCTTCCTTGTTTTTTTACGGATAAACAAAAAAAATAGTCCCAAAATGTTTGCCTTTCTTTCCCCTCTTTTATTGGGTTTTGAAAGGGGTTTAGGGTCCTTGCAGACGCAAGATGCTTCTAGCTTCCATACATGACGTGTCACACAAGTCACGGGCCTCCGCGTCAAGAAACCCTCAATCACTGGCCAGAACCAAACCGGGGTCACATGGGTCCCCTTACCCCCTGCGTCATGATGGAACCCGCCCTCAAACCCCACAACTATTTTCTGGGGAAAATTTCAAGGAAAAAGATAATATCCCCCACAAGTCCTTTTTTTTGTACAAGGGGGTGTTATCGCGGGGGTGGGGGGAAAGGGGTATGAGTGCAAAAAGACACATGCCTTTTTTTAAGCTAAAAAAAAAAAAAATGTGTTTGGTTTTTGGGGGATGAGTTTGTTGTTTGGGATGTTTGGGGCGTGGTCATTTTTTTTTGTTTGTGTGTGTGGTTTTTTGGGTTTTTGGGGTGTGGTGTGTTGTGAAATAAAAAAACCGGGTGCTCTTTTTTATGTCATAGCACGCAATCAAATTTAATTCACTTTTATAAAACATTGTCATCAAATTCCCAAAATCCAATCAAGAAAAAGCAGA
>JAMYXO010008877.1:0-10349 GCA_033310375.1 Conus canariensis
GGGGGAAAATCTTTTTCTTGTCCTTTATAATTCATTTTCCAACAAAGACTTTTGTATTTTGGATAGTCTTTTTTAGAACATGTTTCTTTTTTGTCCTTTATAATTCATCTCCCACAAAGACCTTCTATTCTTGGAATATGTTTGTTGTTTGGGAAAATCTTTTTCTTTGTCTCTTTATTTTCATCTTCCCAACAAAAACTCTTGTATTCTTGGAATATTTTTCTGTTTAAAACACTTTTTCTTTGTCTCTTAAAATTCATCTCCCAACAAAGACTCTTGTTTTTCTTGGAATATTTTGTTTGGGAAAAGATTCCCTTTTTTGTTTGTTTATAATTCTTTTTCCCAACAAACACTCTTGTATTTTTGGATATGTTTGTTTGGGAAAATTTTTTTCTCTTTGTTTTAAATTCACTCCCAATAAAGACTTGTATTTTTGGAATATTTTTGTATGTTTTGGAATATTTTTCTTTTTTTTTTATAATTCATCTCCCAAAAAAAGACTCTTTATTCCTGAAATGTTTGTCTTCATCAATATAGGAAACATTTTTTTCTCTTGTTTCTTATCATTCACCTCCCAACAAAAAAAGTCTATCTACACGCAAAGTATTGGACTAAATATCTATTTAAAGAAGACAGAGAGAAAAAAGGGGGAAGAGAGAAAGAGAAAGAGAAAGACAAGACAAGAAGACAAAAAAGAAGAAGAAGAAAAAAAGAACTGTGGGGCTGTTACTGAATAAAATCTTGTCTGGTTCAAGATTTTTCCGTTCACAAATCAAATCATAACAGTAACAGGAGTGAGCACAAGAGGAGGGAACAGTCTGACATCACAATTTGATGCCACACTTTGAGTAAAAGTATAATGCACTGTAACAAACACACACAAGATTAACAAAAAAAATAACACAAAATACAATACATGGGATCATTTTAAAACATGATCTGACACAAATTTCCTTCAGGGCCCTTTATACACAATTTTTCTGCAATACTTCATACAAAAACTTTTAAAAAAAAAAATCAAAGAAAAATCATTTAAAAATTACATTAGTTTTCCACCGAGTTAACACAATATACATACATGAAAAAAAACACCAATTTCAAAAAGAACTAATCTTAGGAAAAAAATAAGAAAGGGCAAAGAGGGGGGAAATGGAAGAAAGGGGCAAACGAATAATCACAGTAATTTCATTCTTGATATTTTTAAAAATCAATCAATGACTTAAAACGCATTCAAAAAAGTAACACACAAAACCCCAACACCACCTTTAAAAAGCACACAGAAAAAGCAACCCTGAAAAAATTCACAGGGAAATCAGCCCAAGAAGCAAATGCATACAAAAAAACAATCTTTTAAAAAATTCTGACAGAAAACCACATTCAACATTTTTTTTTCATAAGCATGAATTTAATCTAAGAAAAATGAATGAACAAAAGGAAGGGAAAGGGCAAACGGGGTCAAGAAGGAATGGGGGCAGGACGGGTGGCAGGGGGGTTTTAGAGTGAAAGAAAGGAAACAAAGACAAAAATAAAGGGAAGGGAAAAAACAAACTAACTGGGGAGTGAACGAAACAACTAAAAACAGAAAGGCTGAACAAATTTTTAGAGGGGGGGGGGGGGGGGGGGGGGGGGGGGGGGGGGGGGGGGGGGGGGGGGGGGGGGGGGGGGGGGGGGGAGGTTGGGGTAATTATGAAAGTTTTTTTTTTTTTTTTTTTAGCATTAAACCCCTGTTTGTACATCAACAAACAAAAAATAAATCAGAAAAAAAAAAAACATCCTGAAACCCAAAAACAACATAATAAACAAGCAAGCAAAGACGAAACCCCTAAAAAAGCTTTGAAAATAACACCCTTATACCAGAACCCAAACCAACCAACTTACAGCGATTTTCGGAGGGCGTTTCCCGCAGAGCAGACATGATTTTTGAATCATGCATACCTCTCCGCAAACCTGGGGGACCTCCCCAATGGGGGCCCGGCCCGAAAGGGAACATGCCAAACATCGCCCACTAGCAACAACACATCATGGAAAATCACACACACACAAACAGAAGAAAAGCAAACCAATCTAAAACACACATGAAAAAAAAAAAAAAATCCAAAAAAACTCACTCTGGGGATAATTTAAAAAATGTTGAAAAAAAAAAAGAAAAAAGAACAGAAATAAAAGAAAAAAAGAACAAAAAGAAAAAAAAAAAAAGGCTAATAAACTTTCTAAAATAACTAAAAACAACTATTTAAAATTTTTTATAAAGTGCAGCGTTTTTTCTAAATATCAAAGTACAAGTTTTTTTTAAATTTTTTTACTTTTTCTGACTTCAGATTTTCATGCCATTTTTTTTTTCTAAATTTATGAGAAAGATACAAGTTTGGGGTTCAAATTCGATACTGATTCCTGAACCCAAACTTTCAGTACCCCGGAAAAACAACAAAAGAACATTCTAAAGCACCATGTGCAGCCCAGTGTGCACACTGTACAATAAGAATATACTTGCATCATACTTGTACACTTTTATGTCGCAGAAAAAAAATGCATTCTGATCATGCTGCATGTGCACCGGGTTTCCGGGATATTGCAAGGTATGTAAATACAAGTCATACAAGAAACAGATACTTATCATTTAAAAGTCTTTCTTTTTTGCTCTTTCCCCGGGACACACCTAATTTAAAAAAGATAATCCTGAATGTTTATTTTTTGCATTATCATTACATCGGGTACATCACTAGACGGGGATCATCAAAAAACACATGTGTAAAACCACAAGGGCAGTGTGAAAAGCCAAACCTTCAAAATGTCAGACAGCCCCTTAACTTAAAAAAACACTTCCCAAATCCATCTGTAACTCTTTTTTATACCCCCGGCTACAAAACCCCTGAAATAGGGGTATAACCAACCCCAAACCCCAAATTTTACCACGCACTGTAATTTTTGGGAGTAATTGCAGGCCCGGCTAAATCTGTTGCTGAGCGTGAAGCAAGAAATTTTTTTCTCCCCCACTCTCACCACCCTCATCCCACCCCTTTCCCCCGAGTGTGAACGCAAATTTTACTTGAAGAACGGGTTCTAAACCAATTGGCACCAATACTAAAAAGTTTCTAGAATAAATAATCTATTTAACCCCGGGATATTTTTTATGCATTATTTCTTGAAAATTTTAAGAAAATGCAACAACAAAAACACAACAAAAAAAGCCCCATCTTTGCAATTTCAAAAAACTGGGATTAAAATCCAAAACCCTTCCCCACATCCCCCCCCCCCCCCCCAACCCCACCCCCACCCACCCCAACCCAACACCAAAATACAATTGGTTCAATTCCCTGCCATATTCCGTCCTCACAAAAATTTTTTTTGAAACACTCTTGAAGGGCCTAACTTGATGAAAATCAGAAACCCCCCCCCTCCCCACCCCCCCCCCCCCCCCTCATCTCCTCCCCCCCCCCCCCCCCATCCCCACCAACGGGCATCCCAAACTGTAACTCCCTGAGGATTCCTCAAAAAAAAAGGCGAACTGGCAATTCTTTGAAGTGGGGTGCTGCAAAAACCTGTAAAAGTCGGTTTTATACCTTTTATTTTCTCCTAGTAAAGAATACCAGCAGTCAAAAAATACGCATAACGGGCCGGCGCCCCGCGTCAGGCACCCGACAACACACACACACAAACACACACAAACAACACACCACACACACACAAAAGGGGAACGGAACAGTCATCACTTAAAAAAAAGAGAAAAACAAACCCAGAAATGAAAAAACAAAAAAAATTTCAAACTCTGTAAGCTTTTTATCATGAAGTTTGAGGTTTGCCACCTTTAAAAAATCAATTTTTTTTGCTGTTTCTTTGCTTTTTTTTTGTGATGAAAAACAACAAAAAAACATGTTTTTTAAAAAAACATATACTGAATGCTTATAAACTGTTTTTTTTTTCACTGTAACATCTAATCAGGGGAAATTTGGGGGAAAAAAAAAAAGGAAAAAAAAAAAAAAAAAAAAAAAAAAAACAAAAAAAAAAAAAAACCCACACAACACAAAAAAATTTTGGCAAAAGCGGGCAAGCCCAAAACCACACATTCCAATCACGGGCCTTTTCCCCTCCCAATCCCCATGACCCTATCACAAACCAAATAAATCGCCCGTAAAGACGCACAAACAAAACAAACTGTTTACCCTTGTTGAAAGTCTCGAAACACTCATTCCCTGTTTAAACGGGGCTCGAAAAGGGAAAGAAGGGAAATGCAGACGGAACAATGATGCCGGTGTGAAACAGATCTCTAAGCTCAGACAAACATGTTTCTTCTCACTCGAGACTCTGCGGGGGTGAAATTTAAAACTGGGGGAAAACTTAAATGCCACCCCAAAGGCCTCGGCAACATCAAAGAACCAGGGGCTAGAATTACCCATTGGCATACTTGATATCTTTAACCCGCACAGAACATTTTTGATAAGCTCATTCCACAACAGTCTTTTTTATAACTTTCATTTCAAGAAGTTTGTTTTTTATTTGAAAATACACAAACACTTTTTTTCCCTTTTTTTTACGAATTCACAAACATGAAGTTACGAACAGTTGGCATTTTCTAAAAAGCTAAACGCAACAACATTTTTTTTTTTTCCCCCAATGCTAAATACAATAGCATGCGGGTTTTTTTTTTTTGTTAACCCAGTTGTGAAGGAATTTTTTTTTCTGCGGAATTTGTGTTTTTTAAAAAAGCACAATGAAAGCCAAAAAGCACTGTATCTCAAAAAATTTTTTTTTCCTTTTTACTACTTCTTCCCCCCTTTTTTGCTGCCAAAAAAGTACCTGGTGAAATTTTCAACTAATGAAATTGGATAACCACCCCCAACTATAAAACATAGGGTTAAAAAAATGGTTTCTTAAAGCTTTAAAAAAAATCTATTTCCTTTTCTATTTTTTCCACTTTAAATGAAGTCCTTTTGAAATGAAATGCACATGGTAACGATTAACAAAACAAAAGTTTCACAACAAAATATAACAAAAATGAATATTTCAAAAATTTTAACATTGTAAAAAAATTTGAAGATCTCTAAAAATATTTTTTAAAAACAAACAAAAGATAAGATAATGTTGCTTATAGCCCAGCCAAACCGCAAAGGCCACATCAGGGTGAAAAACAAACAAAAGCACACAAAACAACCCAACAACAACAAAAAAAAACATGGGGGGTTGGATGATGCCCATGTGGGGAATGAAACATGAAGGGGGATCCCTGCATAAAAAATTTCCTTAAAAAAATCTTTTTAAAAAAATGTATCTTCAAAACTGGGACCTTTTGGTGCAGGCAATCTCCCAGGGAAAAACGCAAAAAAAAAAAGTATAAATTTGAAAAGAGTGACTTTTATTTACCCTGCTTTAATTTAGAGGTTCACTGTTTTTGAACAGATCACTTTCCCTGAGCTCTATTTTAAGTATCAGGTCTTCCTCTCTATGCATGTCGTTTCTTTTTTTCCCTTTCTTTTTTTTCCCCCAAACACCATCAATATTTTCTACACTGTTGTGGGCTTTTTTACCTTTTGCCGAAAAAAGTTTTTTGCTTTTATGGCGGCCAAATGCACAGAGTGGTACTTTCATTCCACACCTGGAAAAATATCATATTTTCCCTGCTTTTTTTTGGGGACGGCAAATACTCCTGGCTTGGGGGGTTTTGCTTTTATGTTTGCATTCTTCTTGACCTAATTTCCCCTTTGATTTTATCCCTAACAAAATCAACAGACTTTTTTTACATTATTTTTTTTAGTTTTAGAAATTTTGTTTTTTTTTCCTTTTTGTCTGCTCGGTTTTTTTACTGTGTTGTTGTTATTTTTACTGAATGGACACTTTTATGGGTTTGAATTATAACTAATAGCCCAACCACATGCAGTATGGGCATTTGGTATATAGGGGTGGTGTGTGGTGGGGTTGGGGTTTTGTGTGCATATTGTGTGTGCATGTGTGTTTTTTGTGTGTGCATTTTTTGTGTGTGGTGTGTTTTGTGTGTGTTGTGTTGTTTGTGTTGTGCACATGTTGGCATGTTTTGTGTGTGTGTACATTTTTAAAATGTACGTATTAGTGTGTTGTGTGTGTGTGGTGTGTGTGTGTTTGTGTGTGTGTTGTGTGTGCGTGTGTGTGTGGTGTGGTTGCGTGGGTGTGGTGTGTTGTGTGTGGCTTGCGTTCCACACGTTGTTAGAACCCAGACAGCAGAGAGAGACAACAAACAAGACAGAAAGACAGAAAGAGAAAGAGAAAGCAGAAACAGAGAGAGACGAGAAAAAAAGGGCAGAGACAGAGAACAGAGAAACGACAGCTGACAGAGATAGACAGACAACAACAGAATGAGACGAATAAACACACATTCTTAAAACAAAAGGGCTAGGGAAACACGCATTCCTATATATGAACCCGGGGGGGTCAACCGGAGAGAACCCGTCACATCACTGCTCAGGGAATCCATTTTCACTAACCATTCATGCCTCAAAAAATTCATCCAAAGGCAACCCAAACTACCTCGGAACACTCTGCACAAATACTGGCATGAAAAAAAAGGGAAAAAAAAAAGCCTACTCGGGTCACCTTGCTTCCTTTCTGGTAACCTAGTGTCTTTACCTCGTTTTCCCACTCTCAGGGCAAAATCCCCCGCCTTGCATTAATGGTCCGTTTTTTTAACTCTCCATCCCCTAAAACCAATTCAGCGTAACGAAAACAGTTTTTTTTGGTTTTTTCCGTCCCCTTGACGGTTCGTAGCGTGGCACAGCCACACTCTTTTTATCAGGGCCCCAGCTTTAAGGACACTTTCACCTGTCTGCAATAATTACTTGGCACAGGTATTGATCTGATTTTGCCTATTTCAGAAATAGAAGCCATTAGTTTCTTTTTGAAAAATCCAATTTGGAAAAAAAACGGTTCTGAAAAGTAATTTTTGCACCTAGGCCTAAGCCTCCAAACAAAACAAAAATATAGACATATACTTGACCCCAAATGGAAGGGGTCAAAATGTTCTTTAAAACCCAAGCCAAAATTTTTCCTGGGCACTTAAAATCGAGTTGGTCAAAATCCATTCATGCTGACCAAAATCATACTCAGCGCTAAAAATAAAACAACAACGTATGTTTAGCAAAAAAAATGTTTTTTGCTTGATAATTTTAAAAAAAAAAAAAAAGCAAGTATAAAGCAACCAACGTTTTAAAACATAAATAAAAAAAAAAAACTAAAACTCCCGCAGAAAACCACCAATGGAAAAAAATTTTTTTACCAAACAATCTGTACCTGAAAACAAAAAAAAAACTGCAAGAGCTAAAAGCCTCTGTCACACTCACATTCCATTTCTGTCATCTACAGCAAACATATTGAACCTTATTTATTATTAGAACAAACGCAAAAAATGTTTAAAAAAACAACCTGCTTCAAACCGAGTCACTTTTTTATATGTATACCCGGGGAAAAAGTTTTAAAATTAAACTTTTGATTCAGAAGAAAAAAAATCCAAAAAAAAAATTGTGTGCATTAAAAAAGGTGGAGGATGGGATGGCAAGGGACCTAAACAGCTCCAAAAACAATGGGAAAAAAAAGTTCATGTGGAAACGTTCAAACTGGCCCACAAAAATTTTAAAAACTTTGGGCCATAGACTTAAGGTTTTAAAATTTTTTCACTTGATAAAAAATTCAGTATTTTCATTTTTCCCCCAGAAATTCATTGACCTGGCCCCATAAAACATTGCCTGAATCATGCAATAATTGTTTTTGTCTTAAACAAAAGAAGAAACCCCCCCCCCCCCCCCCCACCAATTTTTTTTTTTTAAAAACCCAGGGGGCAAGGCTGTTTTAGTCCTTTTGGGTAAAGCAATGGTTTTTGGGTGACCCAAACATAGGGAAAACCTTTTCCCTTTATGAAAAAACATTAGTCCTGAGAACCATAATTAGGGTAAGGTTTTTTTAAAATTTTTCAAGACAGCGGGGGTTTTCCTGAGATCCACAACAATTGCATGCATTTTTAAAGGTTTTACAATGAGGAAAAATGGGGTTTGACCCAAAAAAATCAAAACACTGAACTTTTCACTATTTAAAACATGCAAACCCATGGGCCTCGGAAATAAAATAGGTAAATATGGAAGAATAAATAAAAGGGCATACAAGATGATCTACTATCATTTTTCAAAATTTTCAGCAAGAAGGGGTTTAAACGATTTTGATGTTTGTTTAAAAAAAAAAAAAAAAGCTTTAGAACAAAAACAAATTGAAACAATTTTTTACCAGAAAAAAACCCTTTTTTCTATTTTTGGCTTCTCACTTGTGACCTCCTCCCCCCCCCTTTTCCCCCCTTTGCCCCCCCTCCCCCCCCCCCCCCCCCCCCCCCAAAGCATTGCTCCCAATGCTTCTCACCTCCCTCTTTTCCCCACCCCCACCAATACTGCCATCACCAGAATTGACTATCATTTTTTTTTTCCGCTCACTTGAATTATGTGCAAATTTTTTTCACAGCTGTTGCACCACCCAATTAAACAAGAACCCAGCTTCTTTTTTGTCGGGGGTTTTTCCTTCCAAACCCGAAGGAGCAAAATAAATATGAAACAAAAAAATCCACAAGCTTGTGTAAACACCACACACACACAAAAACCAACACAACACACACACACAAAAAGCCACACCACAAAAATATACACACGAAAACCACACACACATTCACCTCAACCCACACACTGCCACATGCACACACACACTACACAGACAGAGAGACCGGGGAGAAAGAGAGTAGGGTTTTGGGGAAGGTGGGAAACAATTTTTTGACAGCCCAGCCATTTCAGTGCTGGAGCGAGAGGGGGAAACCAAGGGGTCCAAACTAAAAAACCGAAAGGGGGGAAACACAAAAATTTTAAGGGCTTCCCCTCAGTATCATCCTCCAACTGAAAAACATGCTTACTGTTGGTTAAAATGAATTAAGACGGGCAAATGGAAATTTGCACGGCACTGCAATGTGATCACTCCCGTATATGTTTTCGGGAAAAAACGATTTTTTTTTTGGGGGGGGGAGGGAGGAGGAAGGGTGTTGCTTTTTGCTTTTCTTCACAACGGGGGCCCTGCTTTACACTGCCTTGCTTACAGACATACTCGTTTTCAATTTCCACGGATAGTTTTCCAATAAATCCCCCAAAACCCCCCAAAAGACAAACCAACTCTTTTTTTCCAGCCACGGGATTTTTTCCAAAAAGGCCCATCACCCACAAAATGCCAACAGGATTCTTAATGTCTTCAGCATGCATAATTTGAATTTCCCTGCCTCGTGCGCGGGGTTTTTTGTGACGGGAAAAAGGGGGAAGTGAACTGTCTAACCCAACTGGCATCAAACTCTAATCAGTTTTTGTGAGTCTTGGGGGGAAGCCAAAAACAGCTGTTTATTGGGCTCGATACTTTAAAGTTAATCTAACCCGGGCCTGATACTTTAAAGTTAACCTAACTCCAACACACACAAAAAAATAATAAACAATCTTCCCTTTCCAAACGTTGTCTTTCCATTTTTTGTTTTTACTGTTTAAAATTCCCTTTTCCCCTTCCCCCCATCCCCTTTCCGAAAAGAGAGACACACACGAGACAGAGAGAAAGAAAAAACAGAGAACACAGATAGAGAGACAGGTTTAAAAGACAGAGCAGAGAAGAAAAGAAGAGAGAAAGAGGAAGTGAGAGAAATTCTGGGAGGGGGCATTTTGGGGGGGACACAGGGCAGATGTACAAGGAGGAAAAGTGAGGAAGATTTTAAAGTTTAAAACTACCTTATTTTACATATCAAACCTTTTTGAAATGCTTTCTACCCCTTCAGGGGGAAAGGAAGGTACAAGTGATAAAATTAAAAAAGGGCCCTTACGTTTTCATTACGCAATTTTTTTCATAAGGGGCAGCTGCAACTGAAGCCTTCCCCTTTAAACTCAATCTTATCACCCATTACATTGCACAATAACTTTTAAAAGGCAACAATTTATTTTTGTCATTTTCACTTTAATGGCAGCCATCAACAAACAAGCATTCGTGCAATTCACAAACAAAACCCATTCACAACTCAGCAAAAAAAACACACAGCACATCAACTAAACCTGAGTTTTATCCATGGATCGGCCTCGATCCCCCGGCGCCCACTCGGGGGTTATGGACATGGACTGTCATTTCACGGACACGAGCAGATCCCTGAAATTCAGTCTTTTTTCACCATCTTTTCCCATTCAGGAAGCCTGCCACCTTTAGCAATGATCCCTTTTCCTTGGGGCCCCTCCGGGGGAGGCCCAACTCTGCAAAAGGAGAAAACTATGGAGGGTGCACGGTGAGGCCCCCGTCATCTTCTCCCCAACTGTTGGGTCCAAACAACCCTCATCACA
>JAMYXO010008878.1:0-10349 GCA_033310375.1 Conus canariensis
AAACTGGGAGTACGTTTTATATGCTTTGCATCTTGTTTTTTTTCCTTGGGGGGAAGAGGGGGGGGGGGACCAGGCCCCCTAACGCTAATGACAAAAGCAGCTGAAAAATGAGTTTGGGGAGAAGCAGTTTTAAAGAGACAGCGAAACCCTTTTTTGTTTAAAAAATTTTAAAACCCAAGCCCCCAAGAGGGATCTAAAGCTGAGCGTTCGGGCAGGGCCCTCACAGGCTACTTGGCCCGGACACGCTTTTTAATAACGGACGATGAAGGGGCATTCCAGGTAGAAAGAGAAAAGAGAAAAAGGGGAAGGGCATACAGAGCCATGGCCATGATGAGGTCCGAACCCCCTTAGCAAAAAAAAGCGCTCGGGACTAAAACCCCAAAAGGCGAGGGGGGTTTCCTCCCTGAATCCTGCGTCCCCCGATCGTTAGAAAAAATTCCCCGAAAAAAAAAATCTGTGAAGTCACCAAACTTTACTGACTAAAAACAAAGTTTTTTGTCCCCTTTAAAATATCCCTTTCAAAGATACATGGGAAATCTGGTTTTTTTCGTCCAAAATCGACTTTTTTTCAACTCCCGGGCGAAAACAAAAAGACAAAGAAAGAAAAAAAAGACAACTGACTTTTTTTCTGTAGGAATGTAAAAAACACAAAAAAAAATATAGCGTCCAATCTTTTTTCCCCTTTTTTTTTTTCCCCATGGGAAATGATTGAGAAGAAGAAAAGGAAAAAAAAGGAGAAGAAAAAAAGAAAAAACAAAACAAAACAACAACAAAAATGAAAAAAAAAGTAAAAAAGAATAATATGAGAAGAAAAAAAACATTATTTTCATTATCATTTTATTTCACTATTTTCCTTTCCCCTCCCCTTGGAAAAAACCAAAACCCAAAACACTTGCACAAGCTTGTCGAACAAATCTAACGTTTTCCGGGACTAGCAGGGGCTGGAGAACGGCCGGGGGGGGGGGGGGGGGGGGGGGGGGGGGGGGGGGGGGGGGGGGGGGGGGGGGGGGGGGGGGGGGGGGGGGGGGGGGGGGGGGGGGGGGGTGGGGGGGGGGGGGGGGGGGGGGGGGGGGGGGGGGGGGGGGGGGGGGGGGGGGGGGGGGGGGGGGGGGGGGGGGGGGGGGGGGGGGGGGGGGGGGGTAAAGGGGGGGGGGGGGGGGGGGGTTGGGGGGGGGGGGGGGGGGGGGGGGGGGGGGGGGGGGGGGGGGGGGGGGGGGGGGGGGGGGGGGGGGGGGGGGGGGGGGGGGGGGGGGGGGGGGGGGGGTTGGGTGTTTTGTTTTGGGGGGGTGTGGTTGTGGTTTTTTAGAAAGAGGAAAAAGGAGCTCGCCTGTTAAGGGGGGCCGGAGACGGAAAAAAAACAATGGGCCCAGGTTGATGTTTAAATCGGGTACCACGGGAGGGCCAGGAATCGATATTTTAGCAAGAGAACGGGGGTGGGGTTTTGGTTGAAAACATTTACAGAATTAGAAAAAGGCCAGAGCTTGAAGCATCTAAAGGAAAAAATGTTAAAACTTTCGCTGTATTCTAAATGGTAACATTGGCGCCAGGCCCCAAACCGCGTGAGGGGTCCTGTAAATTTTTTTTTTTTTTTTTCCCGACGGGGGGGGTTTTGGTTGTTGTTTGTTTTTTGTATGTTTTTTTGTTGTTGGTTGTTTTGTTTTTTTTGTTTTTTTTTTTTGCAATTCGAAACGGAAAGTAGTCCCTTCGAATGAGACTTTTAAAACCGAGGTTTTCCCTGTGTGAAAAGCAAGCATAACACTTGCCACACACGTAAAAAACCACCATAAACTTTCCCCCCGGAGGGAAAAAAGGGCCCTTTTGGCCGTTGGTTGGATGACACTTTTTTTCCTGTACACAACCCTGCTGAGAAATGGGAAAAATAAGGAAGTAAGGAAATTGAGTGAACGATTTTTTGAAAATGGGTGAACCGGGAAAAAGACTGGGGAAAGGAAAAGGGGCCAAGCTGGCAGCTTTCCAACCGCAATACCCAGGAGGCAGCCCTTTTTTAAAAAAAAAGAGGGGAATGTAAAAACGCGTGGAGCTTGGGCCTTAGCCCCGGAATAGGCGCTAGGAAAGGGATTCAAAATAACGATAATAGTAATAAAAATGATGAAGATGAAGAGATGATGATGATGATGATATAAAAAATAAAATTTAAATGGATAGATGGGGGGCAAACCATCAGGACCGATTTCAAGTAACCATGCGAGAAAGGAATGAATAAATTTTTTTAAATTTTTTTTAATTGCAGTGGGCAGAAACTTCCAACAGAAATGATGCTGAATAAACAAAGCAGGCTGACCAGTTTTGTATGACAAAAGGGTGCGTGACAATAATTTTTGCTGTCGAAGATAACACCAAGGTTCTTGAATTAGCCAAAGGGGGGGAAAAAATGGGTCATCGAGAAAAAACTGAAATCACGCCAAAGGAAGACATTTTTTCCCTTTTGGTTCCAGCAACTGGAATACTTTTTTTTTTTTTCCCACCCCCTGCTTTCCCCCCCCCCCAAAACGATTGACCAAAAAAAAAAACAAAATAAATAAAATAAATTTAAAAAAAAAAATAAATTAAAAAAAATGGGAAAAAAAAAACGCAGTCATGGCAAAAAAAAAAAAAAACAACTAAGTCATTAAATTTTAAGCACAAAAGCACTCAAAAAACACCTTTATGATTTTACCATGTGTAAAGAGAAGAGACAAAGAAGAGAAAAGAGAAGAGAGAGAGAGGACAAACAGACAACAAAGAGAGAAAGCTTAAAAATTTTATCAAGATACTAGACTAAAAAAACAAAACTGGGGGGAGGGAAAGAGAGAGAGAGAGAGAGAGAGAAGAGGAGAGAGGAGAGAGAGAGAGAGAGAGAGAGAGAGAGAGAATGTTCCCCCCCGTTGGTTTTGGGGCCAAAAAAAAAGGAAAAAAACCATTGAAAAAGCACTTAGACGATGGTGGTTTTTTTTTCCCGGGGGCCCAGACCCTCAGGGGGGTTTTTCCCAGGGGGAAATCACCCCGGGCCCCCACGGCACTGAAGGACCCCTTTGATATTGTGGAGAAAAATTTTGCCCGTGAAAAAACAAAAAGGAAGGGTCTCAAAATCCAGGCTGTAGTCTGCCCATTTTTTTCTCTTTTTCTTATTCGTTTCCCCCCCCCTTCCCTTTTCTCTTCCTCCCCCTCCTCCCCCCCTCCTCCTCCTCCCCTCCTCCTCCCCCCCCCTCCTCCTCCTCCTTTCCCCTTTCTTCTTCTTCTCCTCCCTCCTCCCCTCCCCCTTTTCCCCCCCCCTCCCCCCCCTCCCTCCCCTCCTCCTCTAACTTTTTTCCTTTTTTTAATGAGGGGTGGTGGATTTAAATGAGGGGATTGTTTATATTTTATTTTAAATCATTAAATCAATCTCACTTTTATTATTAATGCTGTTATTGTTGTTTTTTTTGTTTACTGTTGTTGAAAATTTTCCTTTTGCCCCCCCCATAATTATTATTATTATTAAATCATAAAAAATTGTTCCCCGTAATGTTCTGCTTTTTTGCCCCTCCCCGATGTTGCTCCTGGTGGCCCTGCTGCTTGCGGTACTAGCAGTAGCAGTCTAAATTCCATCTCATTCCCCCGTGACCAAAGTATCGTAGGGGTGCATGGGGAGACTTTCCGTCGATCTTCTCCATCGCGGCCCTTTCCTCTGTTTTTCTCGCAGGAGCTCCTTGGCAGCCTGATTTTTTTTGTCCATTCTCCACGTTCTCAGACCAGCTCTTTTTGCTGCCTGTGCCACTAATGCCAGCCAAAAACCACAACAAAAAAAAGACAGGCTCAGCAAAAGTTTTGCAACTTGTTGGTCCGCCATGGCTGATCATTACACCTAAACCGTACCCCCTATTTCATGACGTACCTTCTCCATGATTTCACACTGAAATGAATTCAATTGACCAGCCCCCTGTTACCACCCAAAGGGATTGGCAACAGCTCTGAGACTTCTTCCAACGCGCAGTTTTCCATAGCGAAAATGTTTTGGCACAGAACGAAAAGAACCATTCCTGAAACAAATTGAAAAACGTTTTTTTTTTGTTTTTTTTTTTTTTCGTTTTTTTTTTTTTTTTTCTTTTCTCTTTGTTTATTTATCCATTATTGAAACTGTAAAACGCTGGGTCGCTACTCCAAAAATAATTGATCCGGATAAAAAAACCCTTTTTTCGTAAAATACATAGCAGACATTCCATTCCTTGCTGCCCCATAGGGGATGAAGGGATTCTGGGGTGAGTGGTTCAGCATGTTCTATAGACCAACCCCTCATTGCTTTCCTCCAAAAATCCCCCCACAAGTAAATACCACGGCTTTTTTTAAACCCCCTTTTGCAAGAAAGATGACAAAAGTGGGGGCCGAATCCCCGCAGCCTGACACACATTTAAAAAAAAAACCAACATGGTCGCTAAGTTTAGTCAGTCGACTTTTCCAAAAATCAGTTTTCCCCCCAAAATCAAACTATTTTTAATCTTCAATCCAACAAAAAAAATTAATTTGTCTAAAAGTTAGACGAAAAAAAAAAAAGCACAACCCTTTTAAATTATGTTGGCGGGGGCCCCCCCACCCCCCTCGTAACTAATATATGATTATCATATGCAGGGAGCAGGGGGGGATAGACAGAAGTTTTTACGCTTTCACAACCAAAAATGCCCCTTCTCGCATAGGGCACACACCACTCTGTCACTCACATCGGGCCCGCCAAAAAATGACGGGAAACCAAAAAACATTTTTTAGAAAATAAAACAAATTTTATTTAACTTGACTCCGACCCCACCCGTCACTACCAACACACTTACGATTTACAAAAATTTTAAAAATCATACGAAAATCTCAAACGCATCCCCGTTCTGTAGTTACTCCCCTTTCTTTAACCAGGAAAGACCCCAAAATTTTTGCTTATTCTGTTTTGCACACTTTTCAAAATTAAGAACAAAAAGAAAAGTCCAAAATTTGCCAACATTTTTTTATTTTTACCAGTCCCCCCCCTCACCTGTGTGACATGACCCCTTTAAAACTACTAATTATTTTTTTCTCCCCCGATTGGCCCCAAATCCCTTTTGGGGGGCACAAACAACGAACTCGCGTTTCACCTTCAGGACCGAAACCCTCAAACTTCACTGCACTTTTCGCCCTCCCCCCACGGGAAAGGCTTTTCTTGCCCCTCTCCCACAGGGCTTCTCTGGCTGCAAAAAAGCCCCAAACCTTTTTCTGGGGCTCCCCCGTCCTAGGCCCCCCAAAAGGCTTGACACTCTTGCGTCGACCGTCCCCCACACGGGAGACAATTCTTCCCCCGTCGTGGGTTTCCGGGGTTAAACAGCAACCTCCACTGTCTACTTTCCCCCCCACCCGGGAAACAATTCAAACCCCCCTTTCGGTTTTTCGGGGCGACAGAAAACCTCTGCTTCTCGCGTATTTTCTTAAACCCTCAGCAAGACGGGTTTTGGTTCACTTTCCCTTAAGTGATCAAAAACATTCCTGGTTTTCCTGAGCTCTTATATCCTTCTCAAAAAAAAGAGAAACCCCCCGATTTTTTAACGGGTTTTTCAACCAAATGGAATCACTGGCGCACAACACATCCACGATTGCCCAATAACCCTCCCCCATTTTTAAAAACATTCCCCATTGGAATAAACTAGTCACCTACACGAAAACACAAAACACACCCAAAACAAAACACACACACACACACACCACAGCGCTAGCCCCAACAAAGCCCCTTTGGTACCAAGTGGTTAATGCAAAACCCCTTTTTCAAACTCATGTTCGTTTTCCCTAAAGCACCCATTTGTACTAACACCCCCAGACTCCCCCCCACAAATCAGTACTGATGCTTCAAGTATTTTAAAAACACTATAACAAAAAGGGCAAACCACTAAATAGACCAAGGGCCTTCCCCCATCATTCCTCAGGACAAAACGAAGGTCATTTGTATCCTGCCTAAAAAGGCCGACGGTCACCCCAAACCGGGGACGGTCCCCGAAAAAACGATCGCCTTCCCTTCACCCCCACGGAAAAACCCAGTGAAACCATGGCGAAGTGGACATTCCCCCCCCCCCGGGAACCGGGGGGTCCCGACGTGCACTTTTTTTTACTTTCCCCCCCACGGACATGGAACAACTTCCCGTAACGTCCCCCTCCTTCATATAGACTTGGGGGTATTTCCCCTCGGGTGTGCCCAAGTTCGCACACTTGAACAACCCAAAGGGAACTTGCTCTCAAAAAAAACAGAAAAAACAAAACCCTTTTTTTTGTCTAAATGCTCGAGAACTTTTCCGGCCGACCATGACAAGGGTTTCATTTGTTAATGCCCCAAATTCTCAATCTAAATTTTTTTGGGCAAAGTGTACCTATGCCATTTTTTTGTATTTTTAAACGGCAATAATATCTCGCTTGAAAAAAATATTTGTAAATGAGTAAACCATTAAAAATTTTTCCCTGTTTCCAATGTCAAAATGCCAGTTCTGTTCATAATATGCAAAAAAATGATTTTTAGAGAGAGAAGAAAAAGGAGGGGGAGAAGAGAGAGAGAGAGGAGAGAGACAAGGGGGTGGGGTGGAGGAGGCACAGATCTTCACAGCACTTAGACTGATTGGTGGGGTTTTTTCACGAATTTGGGGTTTTTTTTACAGATAGGGTTTTGGGTTTTTACCAGCGTCCCAAGACCTAAGGGGGGCTCCCAATGGAAATTATTTCCCCCTATAGCCCCCAGGTCCCCGGGATATTGTGAGGTAATTGACCCGGAATAGAAACGCAATCGATTTTGTCCGTTAACCCTTTCATATAAAGTGCATGGTTATTTACTTGTTTTTTTTCGCCTGATATTTCAAACTAGCGTTTTTTTTAACAATTTTTTCTGCACATACATGAGCAAAGTTAAAACCAAAATTTTTCAAAAAAAAACCCAGACAACCTTAAAAAGTTTTGGACCCCTTTGAAACATTTTTTTTTTTTCCCAAAAATGAAAAGGTAAAATTTTTAGCAGCGCGAGCGAACGCGGGCCCGCGCGCCGCGCGGCCCCCACCAACAACCCCCAAAAACACACACACACACACAACCCACACACACACACACCAAACACACACTGAAAATTCGTGGGGTTTTGGTAT
The DNA here is from genome assembly GCA_033310375.1 of Conus canariensis. Taxonomy (NCBI): domain Eukaryota; kingdom Metazoa; phylum Mollusca; class Gastropoda; order Neogastropoda; family Conidae; genus Conus; species Conus canariensis. The sequence continues at coordinate 7,110 of JAMYXO010008878.1, forward strand.
GAGGGCCCCCGTGCCGAGCGTGGGGGGTTTTTAAGGTATGTGTAAGCGCGTGTTTTACCCCGCGTGCCTGCGGCGCTGGTTTTTTTGGTGTGTGTGTGGTGTGTTGTGTGTGTGGGTTGTGTGTGTGTGGTGTGTGAAAAAGGAATTTTAAAAACCCTTAAAACAGTTTTTTTTTTTTTCCCTACAGTTTGATTGGGGAATTCCCGAAAAAAAAAGAAGAAAAAAAAAAAACTCCCCAAAAAATTAACTATCAAAACTGCAGGATTTAGCGTTTTTAACGATTTTGAAAAATTGTCCTCACCAGCGCTTCACCAAACCATACCCAGATCACTCGTCAAGAAAAAAAAATAACGCATGAAGACCCTGTATTCTACCGCCCGAACACGTGTTTTCCCCCGGGTTTATTCTATGGGGTTATATTTAAAACAGTTTTTTTCCCCGAAAACCTATGTTGGGTGATTTTGGGAAAACGATTTATTTTTTTTTTCCTACAAAGATGTAAATGAAATTTTTTGTCACCTTGAAAGCCCGGAGCCCCGAAACACCGTGCCCTTTTTTCTTTTTTTACTTTTATGGGAAAAAAGCTCCCTCCCCCTTCTCCTCCCCTCCCCTCTCTCTCCCCCCTCCCCTTGCTCTTCCCCTCTCTCTCTCCCCCTCCTCCTAACAAGCTTCAAATACCCTGTCCTTAGTATTTTTGGCCCCTTGTTTTTTTTTGGGAATTTCGGGATTTTTTTCAATTTAAAAGGAGTTTCTTTTTTTTTTCTTTATTTTAATGCGTTTACGACTGGTTTAACCCATTGAATGACAAACACCACATGAAAACCCAAAAACAATATACCCCTTGCCCCTTGCATAAATGGCTAAGTTTTCGGGGGACCTGTGTCCAGGGGGGAACAAAAAAAAAAACCAAAAAATGAAAGGCGGGCTCTTTTGGGTTTTTGGGTGAACTTCTACCCCCAAAAAAAAATTTTGGGAATTTTTTTGTGCTGAAAGAGCATAAAAGCATGCAACGGGGGCTCTTTTAAACCATTTCCCAAAATGTGTGTGTGTGTGTGTGTGTGGTGTGGGGTGTGTGTGTGTGTGTTTTGTGGTGTGTGTGTGTGTGTGGGGTACTGTGTGTCCCGGGGGGTGTGTGAGCCGGGGCCGCGCGCGTTTTGGATGGGTGTGGGTGTGGGGTGTGTGGTGTGTGTGTTTTTGTGTGTGTGTCTTTCGTGCCTGTGTCCGCCTGGTGCGCCCGGTGAAAGCGCCCCGCGCCCCTTGGTGTGTGTGTGTTTTGGTGGGGGTTGGGGCTGTGTGTGTGGTTGGTGAGTTTTTGGTGGGGTTGTGTGTGTGTGTGGGGTGTGTTTTGGGGGTTTTCAAAATTCTTTGTTTTTTTTTTCCGCAAACAAAAGACAAAAGCCCTCTTTTTGGGATGGATTCGCACGAGTTAAGATGAAATCCTGATCAGGAATAAAAGGGTTTTGGGAAAAATTTTTTTTCCCGAAAAGACAACCGATTTGGAAACTGGAATAAAATCCCCAAACTTGTCTCAGGTGGAAAAGGAGCAAAAAAAAAAAAATCCTCGCGAGAATTGAGCCGGGTTTTTTTAGGGTTTTTTTGGGTTTACTATTTTGGGTGCTTTTCCTTTTCCAGAGCCCTGATATCCCCATTTTGGGGCGGTCGGTTTGGGCTGCGGCAAAATTCCCTCCCCCTTAAACTCTCCATTCAGCCAATCCTTCCCAATCTACTTCAGATTAAAAATTTTTTTGTCAGCTTGAAAAAGGGCCAGTAAATTTTGGGCCCTGGATTAGAAGGCTTCTCATTGGGGGTTTTTGGGTTTTCCTCCCCCCCCAAAGCCCCAGACGTTTTTTTTTCGTTGGTTTGTTTAAGGTCCTGTGATCAAAGTTCAGCTGTCCGTTTTAATGCAACTTTCAAGCCACAAAAAATAGGGGCGGATGTTTTTTTTTTCCATACCGTAAAATGACTAATGTGATGTCAGTGTTTTGTTAAAGAATGTGTGTGTGGTGGGTGAAATGCATGCGTGGTATGTGTGTAGGTGTGTGGTTTTGTGTGTGTGTGTTGTTGTGGTGTGGTTTTGTGGTGTTGGGTGCCCTGCGTGCGTGCGTGCGTGCGTGCGTGGGGTGTGTGCAAAAAATTGACAGTTTTTTTTTGAAAGTTTTTATTTTTCAATTTTTTACGAATGTTAAAGAATGTGTGTGGATGCGGAGTGCAAAACGTGTGTGTGGGGGTGGTGTGTTGTGTGGTGTGTGTGTGTGTGTGTGTTTGGTGTTGTGTGTTTTTGTGTGTGGTGTGGGGCGTGTGTTTTCAAAATTGACAAGTGTTGAAAGTTTTTTTTTTTTTCATATTTTTCACGAGAGAGAAAAGAGAGAGAGAATGAAAAAAGAATGAATGAATGAATAATGATATTTTATTCATTAAGGGGGGTTTTGCCCCTCATAAAGGGGGAAGAGAGTCAAAATGGAAAAACACAGTATTTTTGGAAAAAGAGGGGAAGAGAGGAGAAGAGAGAGAATTGAAGAGGGGAGAGAGGTTTTTTTTTTTGGACCCGGGATCGGACATAACCCCAAAAATGTCCCGGCTTTCCACCGTATTCAGTTCATGTAATATTTTTTTTCCACACACATTGAGTATTTATGACGAAAAAACACAAAAACAAACGTAATTCACATCACACACGCACTTAATATTCATAAAAAAAGCCCAAACACAAAAACCCACAATCCCCCGCACTTGCACACCACAAAAAAATAAAAAGGGCCCACCAGTCCCTTTTTTTTTTTTTTTTTCCCAATTTTGCAGTTTGGGTAAATTAAAAGGGAAACCGTTTATGAAGATTACATTCCATCCCAAAGTGTTTTAAAGCGTGCGTTTTTGACCGAAAGTTTATTTTGGTTTTTTCTTGATTTTTTCTTCTCAAATCCACATCCATTACATGTTTTTTCACACGAGCATGTATTATCTGAAAAATGATCTTTGCCCCCCACCCCTCCCAGCCCCTCTTGCGTGTGTGTTTTTGGTGTTGTGTGGGGGCCCCCGGGCCCCGTGCGGGGTGCGTGCGTGCGTGGGGTGCGTGGTTTTTGGGGTTTGGGTGGGTGTGGGGATGTGTGTGTTGTGTGTGTGTGCCGGGGTTGGTTTTTGTGGGGGTGGTGTGGGTGTGGTTTGGGGGTGTGTGTGTGTGTGGGTGTGGGGGCGGGCGCGCGCCGCGCGTTTTTTTCTGAAGGCCGAAAAACACAGCAAGGC
>JAMYXO010008879.1:0-10348 GCA_033310375.1 Conus canariensis
TTTTTTTTGGGGGGGGGTTAGGGGGTTTTAAGGAAAAGGGCAATGGAAAAGTTTGGGGGGGGAATTTTTTCAAAAAAATTTTTTTTTTTTTTTGGGGGGGTTTTTTTTTTTTTTGTTTTTTTTCTTTTTTGTTTTAAATTTTTTTGGGAGGGATTTTTCACAAAAAAGAAATTTTTTTTTTTCTAAAGCGAAAAAATTTTTTTTTAAATTTTTTTTTTAAAATTTCTTTGATAAATTTTCCCAAAAATTTGGGTTTAAAAGGGTTTTTTGGTTTTGGGAAAAATTGATTTTTTTTAAATTTTTTGGGGGGAGGTTTTTAAAAATGGGTTTGGGGAATTTTTGAACAAAAAATTTTTTTTTTTTAAATTTTTGGGGGGGGTTTTTTTTTGTTGGGGGGTTTTGGATTTTTTTGGTTTTAAAAAAATTTTTTTTTAAAAAAATTTTTTTTGTAATTTTTTTTTTTTGGGGGGGGGGGGGGGTTTTTTTTGGGGATGGTTTGGGGGGTTTTTGGGAAAAAAATTTTTTTTTGGGTTTTTTTTTAAAATTTGGGGGGGTTAAATTTTTAAAGGTTTGAACTTTTTTTTGGGGGTTGGTTTTGTTTTTGTTTTTTTTAGTTTTGGGGGTTTTTTTTTTTTTTAAAAAAAATTTAAATTTTTTGGAAACCCGGGTTTTTTTTATTTTTAAACGGGGGGGTTTTAGGGTTTTTGGTTTTAAGTTTGTGGGGGGGAAATTTTTTTTTATTTTTTTTAAGGGCCCTTTTAAATTTTGGGGGGGGATTTTGGGGGGGAAAAGGGGTTTTTTGGAGGGGGAAAAAAAGGGGGAAGGGGGGGAAAAAAGGGGGGGACAAAGGGGGGGGGGGGGGTGGGGTTTTGGGGGGAAAGGGGGGTTTTCCCCAGGTGGGGGGGGGAAAAGGAAATTTTTTAAGGGGGAAAAAGGGGGGAAAGGGGGCCAAAGGGGAAAAAAAGGGGGGGGGGGAAAAAGGGAAAAAAAAGAGGTAGGGAAAGGCCCTTTCCCGGGGGGGGGGTTTGGGGGGGCATTTGGGCCCCCCAAAAAAAATTAAAACCCCCCCCTTTTTTTTTGGGTTTTTTTTTGATTGGCCGGGTGAAAAAAAAAAAAAAAATTTTTAAAAAAAATTTTTTAAAAAAACCCAAAATAATTTTTAAAAAAAGAAAATTTTTTTTTTTCACCCCAAAAGGGGGGGAATATTTTTACTCTGGGGGAATTCCCAAAAAATTTGGGGGGTTTTTTAAAAAAAAATTTATTTATTTTTTTTTAAAAAAAAAAAAAAAATTTGGTTTTAAAAAATGTTTTGGGGGGGGATTTTTTTTTTTTGGGGGGGGTTTTATTTCTTTTTTTTTTAAAAAAAAGAAAAGGAAAATTTTTTTTTTTTTTTTTTCATTCAGCGTTAAGCAGGGGGCTTTGGGTTTTTTATATTTTTTGGGGGGGTTTGGCCCCTATTTTTTAGGGAGGTTTTTTTTTGGGGGGGTTTTAGAAAAAAAATTTGGTTTTTTAAATTTTTGGGGGGAAATAAAATTTTTAAGGGTTTTAATTTTGTAAAATTTTTTTTTTAAAAATTTTATTTTTAAAAGAAATTTAACTTTTACCTTCTTTTCCCCCTTTCCCCTTTTTTTTCCCCCTTTTTTTAAAAAAAAAAAGGGGGGTTTTTTGGTTTTAAAAGGGTTTTTGTTTTTTTAAAAATATTTTTTTAAAAAAAATGTTGGGGTTTTTTTAATTTTTTTGTTTAGGGGGGAAATTTTTTTTATTTTTGGGTTTTTTTTTTTGGGTTTTACTTTTTTTTTATTTAAAAAAATTTTTTTTAAAAAAAAATTTTGTTTTGGGGTTTTAGGGGGAAAAACCCCCCTTTTTTACTTTAAGAAGCATGGGTTTTTTTTTCCAAAAAAGGGGGGCCCCCCCCCCAAAAAAAAGGGGAAAGGGGAAAAAAAACAAAGGGGAAAAATTGTCCCCCTTTTAAAACGGGTTTGGGGAAAGCTTTTTAAAAAAAAAACTTTTTTTTTATAGTTTTCCCATTCCTTGGTTTTTTTTAAAAAAAAGGGGGGGAACCCAAAAAAAAAATTTTTTTTTTTTTTTTTTTTAAAAATTTTTTTTTTTTTTAAAAATTTTTTTTTTTTTTTTAATTTTTTTTATTTTTTTTATTTTTAAAAAAATCCCCTTTTTTTTTTTTTTTAAAAAAAAAAAAAAAAACCCCAAAAACCAAAAACCCTTACCAAAACGGCCCCGGCCCCCCCCAACCCCCCCCCCCCCCCCCCCCCGGGGGGTTTTTTTAAAAAAAAAAAAAAAAAAAAAAAAGGGGGGGGAAAAAAAGGGGGGGGGAAAAAAAAGGGGGGGGGTTTTTTGTTTTGGGGTTGGAAAAAAGGGGGGGTTTGGGGGGGGGGGGGGGGGGGGAAAAGGAAGGGGGGGGGGAAGGGAAGGGGGGGGGGGGGAGGGTTTTGGGGGGGGGGGGGGGAAAAGGGGGGGGGGGAGGGGGGGGGGGAAAGGGTTTTAAGGGAAAAGGGGGGGGGGAAAAAAAAAAAATTTTTTTGGGGGGGGGAAAAAAAAAAAAAAGCATATGGTGCACATAGGAATGTATGGTGTATTTTGTTTGCAGGAAGGAAGAGGGAATTGTTATTGTTTATGTTAACTCTCCCCCCTTGTCATAAGACCTCTTTGGTATTGACAATAAAATATCAAAGTGTCAAAAGTGTCTCTCTCTCTCTCTCTCTCTCTCTCTCTCTCCTCTCACACAACACAACCACACACAAACACACACCACAACACACACACACAAATTCACCATATAGCGCGCGCGCGCGCGTGCACGCCGCCCCACCGCCTCTCTTCCTTCTCTTTCTCTCTCTCTACTCTTTGAGGATGTGTATGTCCTCACACCTTTTTTCATAACCCACCATCAGCCCCTCAATCCTTCTTCCGATGTGTGTGTGTGAGTGTGTGTGTGTGTGTGTGTGATGTGTGTGTGTGTGTGTGGTGTGTGTTGGTGGCGTGCGTGCGCAGTGTGGTGTGTGTGTTGTTGTGTGTGTGTGTGTGTGTGTTGGTGGCGTGCGTTCGTGTAGTGCGTAGGTGTGGGTGTTCTGCGCACGCGCGATGAGTGTGTGTGTGTGTTGGTTGTGAGTGTGTCGTGTGAGTGTGTGTGTGTGTGTGTTGTGTGTGTTTGAAGGGGGAGGAGAGGGTAGTGCGCACAAGCGCCACGTATGAAAGTCTATATTCTTTTTCACAGACAGCATCTCTACTGTTTGCGTGTTGGTATGATTTTTCCTGTAAAACTCAATCTACGTTTTCTATGGAAAAAGGGATTACCGAGCGATAAATGTATCACATCTACACGTTGGATCACTGAGGTAACCCCCCGACGAGTTTCCCTTTTATATTTCCAGTTATTTCGTCAAGAATCGGTAAAAATCTCTCTCTCACTTCTCCTCTTCTTATCTGAAGCTCGGCGCTGTCTCTATCTCGCTGTCTCGCGCTGCGGTGTGCTTGGTGTTTCTCTGTGTCGTCCTCTCTCTTCACACCAACACACCACCACACACACCACCACAACACACACCAACACACATTTGTCACAAATGCAACATGTCACAGGTTTCACATTCCACAACACCCTGACCCTAAAATTGGAATGATACTCCTCCCTCCGCGCCCTCAGTTAATATGGCTGATGGAAGTAAAAAAGGTGGAAAGGGGGTGAATGGGGACAAGAGTGAGGGTGGGAGGGAAGAGATGTGGAAGGCAAACGAGCACACGCATACCCGCTACACTGATTATTCCCCCCTTTCTTTCCGACATCGGTCACATCTCTTGCTATCTGTCACTTGCGGTCTTTCTTTTAAAAAAATGTTAAAAAGGGGGTTATCATTACTCTCTATTGTGTTCAGTTTAGGTGTTTTGTGCTAACACTGGTTGTTTTGATGTGTACTCATGAAGTCGTTTGGAATACAGGTCGTTGGTTACTGTGATGTTGTGCTATGTGCAAGGCGGAACCCGTTTGATGACGTCTTCTCAATGCGTGTATTTGTGTGGGGGGGGGTGGCGTGGCGTGGTGCGTAGTGTGCGTGTGTGGTGTGTGTGGTGTGTGTGGTGTGTGTGTGTGGTGTGGGTGTGTGTGTGTGGTGTGTGTGTGTGAGTGTATGATGTGTGGATCAGGTTGTACGCAAGAGAATTGTCATGCACTAAAAATAAGTGATGCGCATAAAACTGAAAGCACTGGTCGCTAGATACACAAGTTGTCGCACACTGTGACAAGAAAATATTACATAAATAGAAAATCACTTCGGAGAGAAGAGGAGCGAGGAGAGAGAGAGAGAGGAGAGAGAGAGAGAGAGAGAGAGTGAGTAAGTTGGGAGGGTGGCTGGGGAGTGTGAGAGGTTGTGTGCAGGATCTACTGGTATCTCTCTCAATTTTGCTACTTTCGCAATCTTGTGAGTTTTGTTTGTCTGTTGAGAGTGAATAGAGTAAGTCCATGCTCAAACGCTTCGTTTCTCTTCTCTCGCGCTCTCGCGTGCTCTCTATTCTCTTTCTTCTTTCGCGTCTCTCTGCTCTCTCTCATCGTCTCTTCGAAGTGTAGTGTTCTCTATTTGTGATGTTATTTATGTACAGTGAGTGGGTCGCGACAATTGTTGATGTGTGGTACGATGTTCATTTCTGATGCGTATTTTTGATTGGTGATTTTTCTGGTGTGGTTAAACTCGCTGGTGAGGGTTGTGTTGGGTGGAGTGTGGTGCAGTTAGGGAAGCGAGAGACAGCCTCGCATAGGTGTGGGCTGTGTGGAGTGGTGTTGGGTAGTTGCGTTTGTTGAATGGGGAGTGACGGTCCAAACAACACTCAAGGGAGTGGTTAGGGGGAGAGCGAACTAGACAGTATGAGATAGCAGTCCGCGCACAGCGAGAGTTTGTCTAAGAACGGGAGTTCTCGTTTATGGGAGCAGTAGATGCTTGTCGGAGCACTACGCGCGATCAAGCGGGGAAGGTCAGTTGTGTGGTGGTGGGGTGATGTTGTTTGGTGTAGGTGTTGCATCTTGGTAGGTGGGTTATGGCGGAGCGTTAGGAGAGGGTGAGGCGATACTACTTCATGTGTTGGTACTCATCAAAACAGCAATCAGTGAATAACAATGACCTAAATGAACACAATAGAGAGTAAAGATAAACCTCCCTTTTTTCTTTTTTTTAAAAAGAAAGACGAACGTGACAGAGAAAGCAAGAGATGTGGTGACGATGTCGGAAAGAGTGAGGGTTTGGTGAATAAATCGTTGTAGGGGGAGTGCTGGTGCTCTCGCGGAGCGAGGGTCGAAGGTTGGTAGTTTGCCTTCCACATCTCTTCTCTGGCGCGGGCTCCACCCTCACTCTTGTCCCCTCATTCACACGCTTTCCCACCTTTTTCTTCATTAATGATATTAGACTTGATGGGCGCGGGAGGGGGGGGGGAGGTGGTATCCAATCCATTTTAGGGACAGGGTGGACTGTTGGTAGATGTGTTTATGTGGATATAAGAATTTCTTTGTGAAACGTATGTTGTTGCGAGAGTTTGGTGCGTAGCACTTAGCTATTGGTGTGTGTGTGGGTTGTCTGAAGTGGTGTGGGGTTGTTGTTTTTGTTGGTGCGGTGTGTGTGTGGTGTATGTTGTGAGTGGAGTGTGGTGGTTGTGTGGTGTGGTATATGAGAGAGAGAGTGTGAAGAGAGAGAGAATTTAGAACCAAACAGAAAGAAAATAAAGGGACACGGATGGTACCCGTGTTCACTTTTTAATGTGATTGGGGCAGGTATCGATCGGTAGAGCCCCTTTTTCCAATGAAAAAAACACGTAGATTGAGTTACAGGAAAATCAATACCAGCCCCCAAAAACCCCGTGGGGGAAGCTGTCTTTGAAAAAAAATATTGGGGGTTACAACGTTGGCGCTTGTGCGCACTCCCTTTTTCCCCCCCCCTTCCCCAAAACACACACAAAAAACACACACCCCCCACACCCACACACACACAACCCAAACAAAAGGGGCCCCCTGGGGGGCGCGAGAAAAAAAAAAACCCCACGCAGTAAACGAACCCCCGCACCCCCCCAACACACACACACAACACACACCACCCCCGCGCCCCAAAACCCCCCGCAACACACCCCCCAAAAACACCAAAACACCCACCCCCCACAAAACCCCCACACAACCCCCCCCAACCCCCGGGAAAAAAGGATTGGGGGGCTGATGGTGGGTTTTTGAAAGAAGGGTTTTTGGGGAAAATTTTCACATTTTCGGGGGGAAAAGAGAGAGAGAGTGAGAAAAAAGGGGGGAGAGAGAAGGGGGGGGTGGGGGGGGGGCGTGCCCCCCCGGGGCGGCGCATATGTGTGTATGTGTGTGTTGTTTTGTGTGTGTGTGTGTTTTTGGGGTGTGTGTGGGGTTGTGAGAGAGAGAGAGAGAGGGGGGGAAAGAGAGGGGGAAGAACACTTTGAAACTTTGATTTTTATTGTCCCCCCAAAAAGGGGTTTTTTTGAAAAGGGGGAGAGTAACAGAACTTTAACTTTTCCCCTTTCCTTTCCTGCAAAAAAATGTCCCACTTTTTCCCCTTGGGGCCCCCAAAAAAAAAAGGGTTTTAAAAAAAAAAAAATTTAAAAATTTTCCCTTTTATGTCCTCACGCACAGGGAAAATTTTTTAAAAAAAAAAAAACACCTTAAGATGATCGCCTTTCCACTCGATCAAAGATGAAATGTATTTATGATCTCTTCCTTGCGGGGAATGAAAAATTATTAGTTTAATTTTTAAAAATGCTTTAAATCTTAAATTTCACTATCCTTTTTTTAATTTTCAAGCTTCTGCGTGAATTTCGAATTTTTTTTAAATTTAAAAAGTTCATCATCTGATGTAACAGGGCAGCAATTTTTGTCTTTTCTTTTATCAAACTGGAAAAGTAAAAAAATTTCCCCCGCACTTTTATAAGCATCAGTGGAAAAAAAAGTGTTTTCGTCATCAAAATGTGTTAAAAGCGGACAAGGAGATTCTGTGGATGTTTACTTTAAACCCCATTTTTGTTCGCATTAAAACCAAAAGTTTAACCTAAATTTTGGGTTTTAAATTTTTTTCTGTCCCCTCTATCTGTTACGACATTGAGAAACTTTTAGAATAAAACCCCAATTTTTAAAAAGAAAAAAACCAGGGGATATTTTTCTTTATTTATTCTGGTTCCCTTTTGTTTAAAAAAACAAATAAGCCCGTCTTTAAATTCCACAAAAACGTGTTTTGGGGTGTGTGTGTGTGTGTTGTGGAGAGGAGAGAGAGAGAGAGGGAAGAGAGAGGAGAGGGGGGGGAGAGAGAGGAGAGAGGAGAGGGGAGAGTTCCCCCAAAAGTATTTTAACCCTTGTGCTGATTTTTTATGATTCCCGGTTTAAAAATTTGGGGGGGGGACAACGGGGGGTTTTGGTGGAAAACCCCCAAAGGGAAAAAACCGTGGCAAGCCACACCTTTTTGGGGAGAGCCATTGCCCCCCGGGGATTCTTCATCATCCCTGGAAAGATGTCAGCCACCCGCACATGCCGCAACACCTCGCACGTGTTCCAGGTTCGTCAGCAGCCAGGGGGGAAAATTTGGGGGACCTTCCCCTCCAAGGGTTTTTTTGGGGTTAAAATGAAAGTAAAGGTCCCAAATTGTCAAAATTTTGGGGGGGTGTTAGCCCATGATAAAAGAACAAAAAAGGGGAAAAAAACACCTGGTCCTTTTTTTTTTTTTGTTACAAAATTTTTAAAAAAGGGGGCAAGGAGGAGGAACTTTCGCGTAGAGGTCATGGAAAAAAGAGAGTTTCAAGCCTTTTTTTTTTTTCCCTTTTCGCTTTTTGATTTTTTGTATTTTCGGTCACTGCGTGGGGGGTTGTTGGGGTTATTTAAAACATTTGGAAAGCGAAGTTGCCCAAAATTTTCGTTTTGTTTTTTTTTTGATTTTTAAAACGACTGGGGTATTTGGTTATGTTAGTATGTTTACAGGTCCCGTAATTGCTTTTGCATTTTTAAAGGGGTTTTTGAAAAGTTGTGAAGTTGATCGACTTTAAATTTTTGTAAAAATTTTCGCTTTTTTAAACCCCCGCATTCCTTGTATGAGGAAAATCAGTGGCTAGGTTTGTGAACCTTCTTTTTTTCCCAAAATTTTGACATTCCTAGCCCCTTTGTGTTCGGGTTTTTTTAAAGCGTTGGACATGGTTAAAAACTCAAAAAAAATGAAAGCCTGGTCGTTTGGGGGAAAAAAAGCATGATGTTTGTTAGAAATCGCAATGAAAAACTTGATTGATTAGTTTGTCATTGAGCCCTGGGTTAATGGTTTTTATTTGTTAGCCCCGGGGTTTTCCCCAATCTTTTTTTTTTCCCGTTTTCTTTTTCTTAGGCGTCCTTAAATTTAAATCGATTTATAAGGGAGCAAAACCTGGCTTTTTTTTTCCCCTTTGTACAGAGATCCGAGTAAAGACAGTCTAGATGCCCCGGGGGGGTATCTACCCGTTTTAATTTCCCCCTTTTGTGTGAAATTCCCCCGGTTTTTGTGCATTGTTTATTTTTAAAAAGGGTCATTTGGGCATGGGCGTGCTAGACGCCCCGGGTTTTTTTTCTACCGGGTTCATTTTTTTTTGTGTTGTGAAATTGCCTGGTTGGTGCATTGTTCATTTACAGAGATCAGTGGTCATGACAGTGCTAGATGCCCGGGGTTTTATCTACCCGCTTCAAAATTTTTTTTTTGTTGTGAAATCCGCCGGACTTTTTTTTGCACTGTTCAGTTTGTTTTTTTCGCTAATAAAAATATCTCGATGTGTAATTTACTGCGGTTTTTTTTGGGGGAAAAAAAGTAAAAATTTTTTTCAAAGCAAAACAAAGGGGTCCCCTTTTACAAAAAGGAAAAGGCCCCCCCCGCCGGGGAACCCCAAAAGTTGGGGGAATCTCTTTTTTTTTTCTCTTCTCTCTCTCTTCTCTCTTCTCTCTCTTTTCTCTTTTTCTCTCTTCTCTTCTTAAACACACAAAAGATTCAAAGTTCAAAAAATTCAAGATTTTTTTCCCTTGGGGCCCCCCTTTTTGGGGATGGAGGGGGGGCTTGAAACAAACCCCAAAAAAATATATATGAAACAAAAATTTTAAAAAACAAACATTTTCCCCATAATCAACACACTGAATTTTTTTAATAACTTTTCTATGTTTTAAAAACTTCGCTAAGTTTACCAAACCTTTTTTTTCCACCACACAGCAAAGGGCAATAGTTAAGTTTCGGACTTTGTAAAATGTTTTAAATTTTTTTGGGGATAAAAATGATTTCTAATGTCGTTATATTGGTTACATTTCATTACAAAATGAAATTTAACACCAAGATATTTGGTCACAGTCCCCCCCCGAAAACGTTCATGTTTAGGATTCCAAATTTGGGGCTGCCAAATTTTTTTAAATTTTTTGTAAAAAAAATTTCTTTCTAAAGCATCTTCTTTCGCAGTAAATGTTTCTAATGAATTACAAATCTTACAAACTGTGAAAACGAAAATTTTTGTTCTCCCCACACAGTAAAAATTTGTTTCTATTAAACCCTTATAACATAAACCATTAGATAAAAAACCGATTTCTGTATAAATATATAACTTGTCCCTTTAGATGAATATTTTTTGTTTGTGAAGAAAAAAGGGATCCAAATTTGATCATTCGTGCAATACTTGAACTAAAAGGGGGATACATTCAACTATATCTCAATTCTGTTTGGGTAAAAAATTTTAAATAAAAAAATCTCAAAATTTTAACTGAAATTTTTCCTTTAAATTTAAAAACACCCCCCCCAAATTCCAGCCCCTTAAAAAAAACAGACATACCCTTGCTGGTAAAAGTCCAGTACAATTTATAGGCCAATTTTTAAATTTGCCCTCTTTAATAAAGAAAAAAATTTCACATTTCCTTGGGCAAAAAATACTTCTTACATTTATAAAAAAAAAATTCCGTTTGCTAAAGATTATCCTAAATGTTTGAAATGTGTACTATTTCTATAACGGAGGAAAAAAATCCACAGGGCCCCACACACACACCACACAAAAACACACACACAACAACAACACACACACACACAAACACATACACACACAAACACAGACACACACACACACACACACACACACACACAACACACAACACCACCACCCACACGCTTTCTTAAAGACCAAAAATTGCGGGGTTTTGCAATGACCTTTTGCATGCGCCCCCTTTTCAACCGTTGGAAACGTATGTCTTTGCATACGTTGTGTGGGGGCATGTGTGCGTGCATGCGTGCGTGGTGCGCGGGGGGCGCGCGCCGCGCGGGGGGGGTGTTTGTGTTGGTGTGTGTGTGTGTGTGGTGTGTGTGGGGGCACA
>JAMYXO010008880.1:0-10346 GCA_033310375.1 Conus canariensis
AAAATAGACAATGTCAAGCATATAAACCACCTGCACATGCAAGAATTATTCAACGTACTCCACCTGTGTATTCAGGACGGTGTTTTTTTTCAGTGTGCAGCACGCGATTCATTCAGTTACTGTTCCCTTGAGTCATCAATAGCCAACGTTGATGAACCACAGGTATAAAACAACCAAACAAAAACAGTCTGATTGAAACAATCATTAGGACTGTTGTTGTCCAGTCAGCAAACAAGATAACACTGTTCCGACGAACATTCTGTGTTGACACAGGCAGACAACTTCTGGCTGAAGCAAAGCAAAACCCCGATATTTACAACAACAAAACCCCCGATATTTACAACAGCTCTCTCTCTCTCTCTTCTCTCTCTCCTCTCTCTCTCTCTCTCTCTCTCTCTCTCTCTCTCCTCACCTCACACACACACACACACACACACGCACACGCACACGCACACGCAACCTACCTACCTAAAACAATGAAACAAAAAGCACTTCTCGGGGATTTTTCGGTGTAGCTGAACTTAATGAAAAATCGGTAAAGCAGCTATACTTTGCTGATAGACAGTCAAGTCATGCTTTTCGCATTGACGGGAAATCCGATGCTCCTCTGCCGGCGCGTCGTGAGCTCGTAAAAGATGAGATCAACGCCCGTTTGGCCGAAGGCGCCGAAGCCCGACGTTGGTGGGCACTCAGGGCGCTGCTTTCAGCCACCCGGTCTTGTGTTTCTTCTGGTCGTGGGGGTTCTGACAGTCACTGACCCTCGCACGAGCGTTTGGAAACTTCAAAAGAACAGGCGACTCATCGCCTGAGCTGTAGGGTGGGAGATGCGCGTGTGTGTGTGTGGTGTGTGTGTGTGTGTGTGTTGTGTGTGTGTGTGTTCGCAGTTACATGGGTGTGATACATGATAACCGCTTGTCGTGCCGCTACAGAGCAGTGTTTTTCTTGTGGGTAATGGAATGAAAATTGGGCGTAGGTTTTTTTTTTTTTTTTTTTAATCCTAGTCTGGTCTTCCGTACCACTTAAGTGGCATGACTACCACGTCGCTCATTCTCTCTCCCCTCCCCCCTCTTCTCCTCCTCCTCCTCCCTCCCCGTTCACAACCACGCCCTGACTTCTTCCGACCTAGACCTGGCACAGCCAATCGAAAAGGGAGCAGTCAGCATCCAGTGGTCGTGTGGCAACCCACCAGAGGAGACACTGCACTGTAGCTGAGTCACTTCGGTGGTGTTCGTGGCTCCTCTTCCGATCCGACCTACGCAGAACACCACCTGCCATACCCTCGCTGACAGTAAGTATTGCTTAGCCGTGGAGACAACCTGGGATGAATTTTCTTTCGTTTCAAACAGTTAAGGTAGATTTTGTTTGTCTGGTTGGTTGGTTGCTTGCTTTTTTTTTCCTTCGCGTGTTGAGATTGGTTTTGAAGACATTGATTGATTCCGATTCAATGAAATGTTTTATTTTCATCACATCAGCCTGTTCTCATTAACCAGTCGTAGCGATTCAGTGTCAGTTGTTACTGGGCCCTCATCGTGGCATTGCAGTGAGCTGCCAGTAGGAATACCTGGCGATGCCCACCGCCTCTCCAGAACTGATTCAGGGAGAAAAATCATGTAATCCTCTGGCGCAAACTCTGATTCAGGGAGAAAAATCATGTAATCCTCTGGCGCAAACTCTTTCCGCTATTTTGCTGGAGGTGGCGTTTGTAGACTGGTGGGTGCGTAACATCTAGGACGACTGTGTATGTGAATTATCAGCAACCTTAGTGTTGACCTGCGATTCTGTAGTGATTGTTGTCAATAGTAAAGTCGTCAATGACGTCAGCCGTATAACTCTGGGCTGTGGTATTTCCTGTTCTGATCGTACTGTTTCCGGTGTAGGGTTTCAGTTTAGAACTGTTCAACTGCACCGCGTGCGGGTGTGCGCGCGTGCGCACGCACGCACGCACGCACGCACACGCACACGCACACGCACACACACACACACACACACACACACACACCAGTGTGATATAAATGAGGGGGGGGGGGGGGGGGAGAGAGAGAGAGAGAGAAGGAGGGAGAGGCGAGAGAGAGAGATTTCCTCAGGATATTTCACTCATTCGGATGAGACCGTAAAAACCGTGCTTCTGTGTGCAGCATGCGTTTTGCGCATGTAAAAGATCCGACGGAAAAAAAGGGAGATGTCTCAGCCAAAAACTCAATTTAGAAAACCCCACTTACACAGGAAAACAAAAACAGTCGAAGACCAGTACAAAAAAAAAAGAAAAAAAATGTGTGGCACTGTACTCTGGCGACGTGCTCTCTCCTCTCTCTCTCTCTCTCTCTCTCTCTCTCTCTCTCTCTCTCTCTCTCTCTCTCCTCTCCTCTCTCTCTCTCCTCTCCAGGGCACCTGGAATTTCCTCACAGAGAAATCTGACGTGCCGCACAGTGAAAGTAGACACAACGCTTGAATGCTCTCACTTCCTCCATGCGTGTGTGGGTGGTTTTGTGTGCCTGCGTGCGCGTGAGCGTGCGTTCGTGCGTGCCTGCATATATGTTTATCACAGCGCCAGATCGATCAGGGCGATTGATTTCGTGATCGGCAGAGTGCCCTGACCCTGCGCCCTCCACCCGCCCCTCCCCTTCTCCACTCCCTTTCCATCCCTCCACCATCTCCCCCCCCCCTACTCCCGCATCCCTCCTCAACCCCCCCCCCCCCCCCCCCCCCTTTCCTTCCCTGTGAGTCCTGTCTTTGTCAGGTAAATTGTGATTGATGGTTGGGGGACCCGCGGGCTTCCATTACCTGTGTCGATGGTCGATAGTGTGGGTCACCACCACCACCACCCCCTCCCCCTCCCCATCTATCTTCCCTCTTCCTCCTTCACCACCCCCCCCCCCCCCCCCGTGTCCCAACTCTCCTGCAGCACCCATGCCCCACCCTCACCACAGCCCCACCCAACCACCTTCGTCCCCACCACAACTCCCACCTCCTAACTAGTTGCCTGCCCTTCCCTCATCCTTGTTGTGTCCTACTTTCCGTGCACGAACGTGTGTGTGTGTGTGTGGGGTGTGTGTGTGTGTGTGTGTGTGTGTGTGTGTGTGTGTGCATGAACAGTGCTTTGGGTCATTTTTTTTATCTTTCCTAGGCTTCACTCTCGCCTCCTGTACCTCTTCATGTGTGTGTGTGTGTGTGTGTATTCCACTTTTGCCTCTCCCCCCCCTTCCCTCCCGTGTGTGTGTATTCCACTTTTGCCCTCTCCCCCCCCTTCCCTCCCGTGTGTGTGTATTCCACTTTTGCCTCTCTCCCCCCCTTCCCTCCCGTGTGTGTGTATTCCACTTTTGCCTCCCTCCCCCCCCCTTCCCTCCCGTGTGTGTGTATTCCACTTTTGCCTCTCCCCCCCCTTCCCTCCCGTGTATGTGTATTCCACTTTTGCCTCTCCCCCCCCTTCCCTCCCGTGTGTGTGTATTCCACTTTTGCCTCTCCCCCCCCCTTCCCTCCCGTGTGTGTGTATTCCACTTTTGCCTCTCCCTCCCCCCCCCTTCCCTCCCGTGTGTGTGTATTCCACTTTTGCCTCTCCCTCCCCCCCCCCTTCCCTCCCGTGTGTGTGTATTCCACTTTTGCCTCTCCCTCCCCCCCCCCTTCCCTCCCGTGTGTGTGTATTCCACTTTTGCCTCTCCCTCCCCCCCCCCTTCCCTCCCGTGTGTGTGTATTCCACTTTTGCCTCTCCCTCCCCCCCCCCTTCCCTCCCGTGTGTGTTATTCCACTTTGCCTCTCCCTCCCCCCCCCCCCCCTTCCCTCCCGTGTGTGTGTATTCCACTTTTGCCTCTCCCTCCCCCCCCCTTCCCTCCCGTGTGTGTGTATTCCACTTTTGCCTCTCCCTCCCCCCCCCCTTCCCTCCCGTGTGTGTGTATTCCACTTTTGCCTCTCCCTCCCCCCCCCTTCCCTCCCGTGTGTGTGTATTCCACTTTTGCCTCTCCCCCCCCCCCCTTCCCTCCCGTGTGTTGTATTCCACTTTTGCCTCTCCTCCCCCCCCCCTTCCCTCCCGTGTGTGTATTCCACTTTGCTCTCCTCCCCCCCCTTCCCTCCCTTTTTACCCCCCCCCCTTCCCTCCCGTGTGTGTGTATTCCACTTTTGCCTCTCCCTCCCCCCCCCCCTTCCCTCCGTGTGTGTGTATTCCACTTTTGCCTCCCCCCCCCCCCCCCTTCCCTCCCGTGTGTGTGTATTCCACTTTTGCCTCTCCCTCCCCCCCCCCTTCCCTCCCGTGTGTGTGTATTCCACTTTTGCCTCTCCCCCCCCCCCCCTTCCCTCCCGTGTGTGTGTATTCCACTTTGCCTCTCCTCCCCCCCCCTTCCCTCCCGTGTGTGTGTATTCCACTTTGCCTCTCCCCCCCCCCCCCTTCCCCCCGTGTGTGTGTATTCCACTTTTGCCTCTCCCTCCCCCCCCCCTTCCCTCCCGTGTGTGTGTATTCCACTTTTGCCTCTCCCTCCCCCCCCCCTCCCTCCCTTGTGTGTATCCACTTTGCCTCTCCCCCCCCCCCCTTCCCTCCCGTGTGTGTATTCCACCCCTCCCCCCCCCCTTCCCTCCCGTGTGTGTGGTATTCCACTTTTGCCTCTCCCTCCCCCCCCCTTCCCTCCCGTGTGTGTGTATTCCACTTTTGCTCTCCCTCCCCCCCCCCCCTTCCCCCCGTGTGTGTGTATTCCACTTTTGCCTCCCCTCCCCCCCCCCTTCCCTCCCGTGTGTGTGTATTCCACTTTTGCCTCTCCCTCCCCCCCCTTCCCTCCCGTGTGTGTGTATTCCACTTTTGCCTCTCCCCCCCCCCCCTTCCCTCCCGTGTGTGTGTATTCCACTTTTGCCTCTCCCTCCCCCCCCCCTTCCTCCCGTGTGTGTGTATTCCACTTTTGCCTCTCCCTCCCCCCCCCTTCCCTCCCGTGTGTGTGTATTCCACTTTTGCCTCTCCCCCCCCCCCTTCCCTCCCGTGTGTGTGTATTCCACTTTTGCCTCTCCCCCCCCCCCCTTCCTCCCGTGTGTGTGTATTCCACTTTTGCCTCTCCCCCCCCCCCCTTCCCTCCCGTGTGTGTGTATTCCACTTTTGCCTCCCCCCCCTCCCCCCCCCCCCCCCCCCTTCCCTCCCGTGTGTGTGTATTCCACTTTTGCCTCTCCCTCCCCCCCCCCTTCCCTCCCGTGTGTGTGTATTCCACTTTTGCCTCTCCCCCCCCCCCTTCCCTCCCGTGTGTGTGTATTCCACTTTTGCCTCTCCCCCCCCTTCCCTCCGTGTGTGTGTATTCCACTTTTGCCTCTCCCCCCCCCCTTCCCCCGTGTGTGTGTATTCCACTTTTGCCTCTCCCCCCCCCCTTCCTCCCGTGTGTGTGTATTCCACTTTTGCCTCTCCCTCCCCCCCCCCTTCCCTCCCTGTGTGTGTATTCCACTTTTGCCTCTCCCTCCCCCCCCCCTTCCCTCCCGTGTGTGTGTATTCCACTTTTGCCTCTCCCCTCCCCCCCCCCCTTCCCTCCCGTGTGTGTGTATTCCACTTTTGCCTCTCCCTCCCCCCCCCCTTCCCTCCCGTGTGTGTGTATTCCACTTTTGCCTCTCCCTCCCCCCCCCCTTCCCTCCCGTGTGTGTGTATTCCACTTTTGCCTCTCCCTCCCCCCCCCCCTTCCCTCCTGTGTGTGTGTATTCCACTTTTGCCTCTCCCTCCCCCCCCCCCTTCCCCCCGTGTGTGTGTATTCCACTTTTGCCTCTCCCTCCCCCCCCCCTTCCCTCCCGTGTGTGTGTATTCCACTTTTGCCTCTCCCTCCCCCCCCCCTTCCCTCCGTGTGTGTGTATTCCACTTTTGCCTCTCCCTCCCCCCCCCCTTCCCCCCGTGTGTGTGTATTCCACTTTTGCCTCTCCCTCCCCCCCCCTTCCCTCCCGTGTGTGTGTATTCCACTTTTCCCGTCTCCCTCCCCCCCCCCTTCCCTCCCGTGTGTGTGTATTCCACTTTTGCCTCTCCCCCCCCCCCCCTTCCCTCCCGTGTGTGTGTATTCCACTTTTGCCTCTCCCCCCCCCCCCTTCCCTCCCGTGTGTGTGTATTCCACTTTTGCCTCTCCTCCCCCCCCCCCTTCCCTCCCGTGTGTGTGTATTCCACTTTTGCCTCTCCCCCCCCCCCTTCCCTCCCGTGTGTGTGTATTCCACTTTTGCCTCTCCCCCCCCCCCCTTCCCTCCCGTGTGTGTGTATTCCACTTTTGCCTCTCCCCCCCCCCCTTCCCTCCCGTGTGTGTGTATTCCACTTTTGCCTCTCCCCCCCCCCCCCTTCCCTCCCGTGTGTGTTTATTCCACTTTTGCCTCTCCCCCCCCCCCCCTTCCCTCCCGTGTGTGTGAAATTCCAATTTTGCCTCTCCCTCCCCCCCCCCTTCCCTCCCGTGTGTGTGTATTCCACTTTTGCCTCTCCCTCCCCCCCCCTTCCCTCCCGTGTGTGTGTATTCCACTTTTGCCTCTCCCTCCCCCCCCTTCCCTCCCGTGTGTGTGTATTCCACTTTTGCCTCTCCCTCCCCCCCCCCTTCCCTCCCGTGTGTGTGTATTCCACTTTTGCCTCTCCCTCCCCCCCCCTTCCCTCCCGTGTGTGTGTATTCCACTTTTGCCTCTCCCTCCCCCCCCCCCCTTCCCTCCCGTGTGTGTGCGCGTACTTTCGTGTGTGTGCGCGCGCGCGCTTATGTACCTCCCGGTTACTCTCTCTTCCTCTCTCTATCACACACTCACACGCACACACGCACGCGCGCACACACACACACACATACACACACACACACACACACACACACACACGCACAAACACACAAACACGTACACACAAACACACACACACACACACACACCACACACACACACACACACACCACACACACACACACACACACACACACACACAACACACTATAATTTGTACTTTACTGCTGGTGTTGATTTCGAGTTCGTGTTCTCAGTCGTTGTTTTTCTTTCTATTTTACCCTTCATGTTCCCCAGTCCGATGTTGCAGCTGCCATCTGCATGGTCCTATACAAAACGAGCCTGTTTGCACAGAGAGAGCGAGAGAGAGAGAGAGAGAGAGAGAGGAGAGAGAGAGAAGGGGGGGGGGGGGGGAGGGGAGGCAGGCAGAGCAAAGCAAAGCAGAGCGGAGCGTAGCAGTGAAGGATACTGGTGGTCAATGACAGAACGCAGTCCAGCAGTTTATGGATAGTAAGCAAGCTTTGTCCAGCCAGATATACTGAGGTAAGCACATACTTACCCTGCGCCCCCCCCCCCCCCCCATCTTCACGCCCCCCCCCCCCCCCCTCCCCACAGCCCCGAGGGTGACGTGGTCCGATGTCGCTGTAGTGGTCAGCGCCCTGAGGTGTGTGAGGATGGCTGTCATGGCGGACACAGATGGTGTCCGCATTCTGAAGCTTTTGCAAATGGGTGTGTTATGGTGGACATTAACGGCCTGACGTGGGTGTAACAGATGTATTTTAGTGGACACTTAACTGTTTTACAGACGGAGCAATACCCCTGTGTGGTCGGCGTGGCTGTAATGGGAAAAAAAAAGCTGAACTGTTAACAGTGTACAAAAAGAAGACCCGTGAGGGATTAGAGTCGGGGATGCTGAGCATGCCATTCCATTTGCGCCTTGTAATCCGCATTCTAGCACTGATGGAAGTTGTAGCTGCTATACAGCATCGTTTCAGTGATCAGTGGTCGCCAGTCGCAGCATTGCTTCTGTCATTTCGGTCGTTCTCTCGTGAAAAATGCGGACGAGTCTGGAAGAGCTGGGAATCGCTGAGTCAGGAATTTTGGTATGTAGGTAGTAAAAAAAAATGTGAGCTGAATTAGGAGATCAGAGTGGTCACCCTTTTTTGTCTGAACGTGCCTAGATCCGATGATGTAGACACACACCACGCGCGTTTATTCTTTATTTGTATGATTGATAGAGTTGGCATGTAGACACACCACGCGCGTTTATTCTTTATTTGTATGATTGATAGAGTTGGCATCTGACACGGGAGTAAGATGGAGGACACAGCTGTAAGCATCTGACACAGCTGCAGGTGCTGTCGTGGTTAGACTGGAGATGCCCCAAAGAGCGAATTTAAAAGTGAAAAGCATGAACAATAAATTTTTTTTGTTAAAATGTCAAAAATGGCGAACACTATGTTGCAGTACGACATAGCCGTTTCACGTTGTATAACTCAGCTGCTGATTACTGTAAAAAAAAAAAAATAGAGAGAGAGAGAGAGAGAGAAAGCTTTGAACGCGAAACATTTTGTATCGTATCCCTCTTGTTTCAATGGCTTTATCCCGTCAAAATAGCGAAGCTGACTGATCGAAATGTGGCATCGTACGTCCTTATATTTAAAGGTAAATTTCATTTTCAGTCTTTGTGAGAAAAGTTCAGAATCTAGTTCGAGACTTGAAACCTTTATGAGAACAATGAAGCGAGACGAGTGGTTGAAAAATGTAGATAAGCGGTAAATGAATGCTTGGAAATGAATGCATTTCATGTCAATAACTTCCATATCAAGCCTTTATAGATGTGGGGATAGGCTTTTTTTTTTGGCATTTTACTGTGTGTAGGATTACAAAGGGCGGCACTCTAAAGCCGACACCGAAAACGTGAGAGGGAAGTAGAGGGGAGGGGAAAAGATAGTATGAAAGGAGATAATGATTGCGAAAGTGTGTAAGAGAAGCATTTATAATAAAAAAGAAATCCAGAATAACCTGCAAGGGTCTGCAATTACTGGCTCTGTCAAGGGCGTGACATAATTACATGTCACAATGCAACCACCCGTTTTGTCAAGGGCGTGACATGATTACATGTCACAGTGCAACCACCGTTTTTGTCAAGGGCGTTACATGATTACATGTCACAATGCAGCCACCGGTTTTGTCAAGGGCGTGACATGATTACATGTCACAATCCAACCACCGTATTGTCAAGGCGTGACATATTTACATGTCACAATGCACCATCGGTTTTGTCAAGGGCGTGACATGATACATGTCACAATGCAACCACCGGTTTTGTCAAGAAGGCGTTACGTGATTTAGACATGTCCCAATGCACCACCGGTTTTGTCAAGGGCGTTACATAATTACAGTCACAATGCAACCACCGGTTTTGTCAAGGGCGTGACATGATTTAGACATGTCACAATGCAACCACTGGTTCTGTCAAGGGCGTTACAAAAGTCAAGATGTATACAAGTCGCAAAACGATCACTGGTTCTGTTAAGGGCGTATACATGAATGTAAAACACGTTACAGTGCAGTCATCGGTTCGTTACATGATGTATGCATATCACAGCGATTGATATTCTAGTAAGGGCTATGTCTCTGTGTACAGTATTTGTAATGTTTGACTGAAAAGAAAAGAACCTTCAGTGCACGAGGGGGGAAAAGGGGAGAGGGAGGTGGAGCAGGAATATGGCATTGTATCATCCTTGCCTTCTTAATTAAAGCGTTCTCAAAGTTTTTCTGCGAGCAGATTGTCGTGATATTTGACGGAAGACGCGTGTGTATAGCAGAGAAATCCGATACGAACAGAAATATTTCCTCAGACGTTTTAACGCAACATACCGCTCTTATTTACACCGATTCGCGCTTTTAGTCCGTCGTGACAGCCCTTCCCCATTCAACATGCACCCGATGTGAAAATGGCAGAAGTTCGCGCTTTTCGGAGTTGCACCTGTTTAAGCACGGTGTCAGCATTTGTCAGCGCTGACAGATGCTCATGATGGTGGACACGTGATGCTGACATCCGACACTGGTGTACGTATGCGGCATGGTGCATCCTGGGATTAATCTTCAGACACGCCTGTCGCCAGCCCGGTTGGTGCTTAGTACTCGCCGCCCTGGGAAAACGCTTCCGACGTCGGTGAACATCCGCATCGCTGAGCGCGCACGGCTTCGTGTAGTTTGAAACACGGCCAATGTACAGGACGTTCATCAGTGGTCCGTCCAGTCGCCGAGTCTGTTCGCTTCCCTGACGTTCCAATCCCTCTGGCTGTCGGCACTAAAACAGAACATGGACACCATCCGCACTCGATGTCTTTGTCGAATGTCAGTGTAGTGTTTAGATACCGCCCCCGTCCCCATCCCGCCACCACCTTGCCCCTCCCCCCCCCCCCCCCCCTCCCACACCCACGCCCACCTCCTCCTCCCATCCTCCCTCCTGTCTTTCCCGGGTGAATAGTTCCTGGTCTACCTTATTACGTAAAGTGAGTGTGGACGTTACATAGTTAGATGTCGCTACTCAGTACTGCCTCTACCGGCTGTGTGAGCAGGAGGCACGAAGACACGGCAGAACACTGTCCACAGACACAGTGCTGTGATGGCAGTTGATCCAGTGAGCAGTGTTT
>JAMYXO010008881.1:0-10346 GCA_033310375.1 Conus canariensis
ATGGCCCGGGGGGGGTTTTTTTTTTTAAGGGGGTTTTTTTTAATTTTTTTTTTTTTTAAAGTTTTCCCCCTTTTGGTTTTTTTTTTAAAAATTTTAAAAAAAATTTGGGGTTTAAAAAACCCCCCCCCCTTTTCCTTTTTTCTTTTCCCCTTTTCCCTTTTTCCCCCCCCTTTTAAAACCCCTTTTTTTTCCCCCCTTTTTTTTTGGGGTTTTTTTAACCGGTTTTCCCCCCCTTTTTTTTTTTTTTTTTTCTTTTTTTTTTTTTTAAAAAACCCCCCCCCCCCCCTTTTTTTTTTTAAAAATTTTTTTTTTAAAAAACCCCCCCCCTTTTTTTAAAAAGGGGGGGGGTTTTTTTTTTTCCGTTTTTTTTTTTTTCCCCCCAAATTTTCCCCAAAAACCTTTTTTTTCTTTTTTCCCGGGAAAAATTTTTTTTTTTTTCCCCTTTTTTTTTTTTTCCCCCCCCCCCCCTTTTTTGGGGGGGGGTTTTTTTTTTTTCCCCCCCCCCCTTTTTTTTTCCCCCTTTTCCCAAAAAAAAAAAAAAATTTTTTTTTCCCCACAAATTTTAAAAAAAAAAAAAACCCCAAAAAAAAAAAAAACAAAAACCCCCCCCAAAAAAAAAAAAAAACCCCCCCCCCCCCAAAAAAAACCCCCTTTTTTCCAAATAAAAAAAAACCCCCCCTTTTACCCCAAACCCCTTTAAAACCCTTCCCCCCAAATTCCCCCCCCTTTTCCCCCCCCAAATTTTTCCCCCCAAAAAAACAAAACCCCCCCGGGGGGGGGGTACCCTTTTTAAATTAAAAGGGTTTTTTGGGGGGAAAGGGGGGGGGGGTTTTTTTTTCCCGGGGGTTTTTTTAAAAAAATTTTTTTAAAAAAAGGGGGGGGGTTTTAAAATTTTTTTTTCCCTTTTAAAAAAGGGGGGTTTGGGGCCGGGGGGGGTTTTGGGGGTTTTTTTTTTGGGGTTTTTTTGGGGGGGGGGGGTTTTTTTCCCCCCCCCCCCCCTTTTGGGGGCCCCCCCGGGGGGAAAGGGGGGGGGTTTAAAAAAAAAATTTTTTTTTTTTTTTTTTTTGTTTTTGGGGGGGGGGGGTTTTTGGGGAATTTTTTTTCTTTTGGGGGGGGGTTTTTTTTTTAAAAAATTTTTTTTTTTTTTTTTTTTTTTTGGGGGGGAAAATTTTTTTTGGGGGAAACCCCCAAAACCCCCTTTTTTTTTTTTAAAAAAAACGGGGGGGGTTTTTTTTCCGGGGGGTTTTTTTTTTTTAATTTTTGGGGGTTTTTTAAATTTTTTTTTTCCCCCCTTTGGGGGGGTTTTTTTGGGGTTTTTTTTGGGCTGGGTTTTTTTTGGGGGGGGGGGGCCCCCTTTCCCCTTTCCCCCCCCCCCCCCCCCCCGGGGGGGGGGGGGTTTTTTTTTAAAAAAAACCCCCAAAAAAAAAAAAGGGGGGAAAAAGGGGGGGGGAAAAAAAGGAAAAAGGGGGCCCCCGGGGGGGGGGGGGGGGGGCCCCCTCCCCCTTTTTTTTTTTCCCCCCCCCCCCCCCCCCCCGGGGGGGGGGGGGGGAAAAAAGGGGGGCCCAAATGGAAAAAATTTTTTTTTTTCCCCCAAAAAAAAAAAAAAACCCCCCCCCCCCCAAAAGGGGGGGGGGGGAAAAAAAAAAGAAAAAACCCCGGGGGCCCCCGGGGAAAAAAAAGGGGGGGGGCCCCAAAAGGGGGGAAAACCCCCCCAACCCCAAAGGGGGGGGGGGGGGAAAAAAGGGATAAGGACCAAAAAACCCCCAAAAAAAAACCCCCAAAATAAAAAAACCCAACCCCCCAAACCCCCCCAACCCCCAAAAAAGGGGGGGGGGGGCCCCCCCCCCCCCCCTAAAGAAAAAAAACCAACCCCCAAAAAAAAATTGGGAAAAAAACAAAAAAAAAAAAAAAACGCCCAAAAAAAACCCAAAAAAACCAAAAAAAAAAAAACCCCCCCCCAAACCCCCCAAAAAAAGAAACCAAAAAACCCCCAAAAAAAAAAAAAAGGGACAAAAAAAAAAAAAGGGGGCCCCCCACCAAAAAAAAAAAAAAACCAACCCCTCCCCAAAAAAACCCAAAACCCCCCCCCCCCCAAAAAAAAAAAACCCCCCAACCCCCCGGGGGGGGCCCCCCCCAAACCCCCCCCACCCCCCCTTAAAAAACCCCACCCAAAATACAATTTGGCTCTGTTTCTCGTCTGCTCTCTCTCTCTCTCACTCTCTCCTCTCTTCTCTCTCTCTCTCTCTCTCATCTCTCTCTCTCTCTGGCTTTCACAGAGCGCAGAGGGGAAAAACCCTCCCTGTCTTAAATGCAAACTTTGTGTCCATTTTTCTGATTTTTTCCCTGCCACCTATGCTTTTTGTTTTGTTTTTATTTTTTTCTTCCTTCCTTACTTCCATGTTTTGGATGAAAAAAAAAGGGAAACATGAACGACAAATAAATCCCCCTGTTTTTTTTTTTTTTCACATGACTAAAGGTATGTCTCGTGATCTGCACTGAAACGTAGTGAAACACCCGTACGTCCAGTTTCCCGATCGTTGTTTAGTAGCGGGGAGAGAGGAAGGGATTGGAGAGTAAGGACGGAGAGAGGAAGATACAGAAACAGAGATAAAGACACTACACTACGCTATACTACACCACACCCCCACCAGCACCACACCAACACTACACTATACTACACTACAACGCACCACACCACACCACACCACACCACACCACACTGACACGATACTACACTACACACACCACACCACACCACACTACACTACACTAAATACAGCTACGCCACACCACAACCACACTACACTAACACTACACTACACTACGCTATACTACACAACACCACAACCACACCACACCACACTACACTAAGCTATACTACACCACACCACAACCACACACACTACACCACACTGACACTATCACTACACTAAACGCTATACTACAACGTACACAACACCACACCACACCACACACACCGCACCACACTACACTACCTACACTACGCTATACTACACCACACCACCACCACACCACACTCCTAACACCACACCGGCACTACTCTACACTAACACTACACTACACCACACCACACCACACCACACCACACACCCTGCACTAACACTACACTACGCTATACTACACTACACCACACCACACCAACACTTACACCTACACTACACTACACTACACTACACTACGGCTATACACACTACACTAGCACCACACCACACCACACCACACCACACCACATCCACACTACAACTACCCTACACTACCCTACACTACACTACGCTATCTACACTACACCACACCCACACACACCACCACTACACAATACTACACTACGCTATACTACTCCACACACACCACATCACACACACCACACTACGCTACTGCTATACTAACACCACACTACCACACAACTACGCTATACTACACAACATACTGCACTACACGACACTACACAACATTGACACTACGCTATACTACACTACACTACACCACACCACAATACACACACACACGCACGCACGCACGCACGCACCACGCACACACCACACACACACACACACACACACACACACTCACACACAACACACACACACACACACACACACACACACACACACACAACACACACACAATGTACCCTTAAATTCTTCCCCAGCCGTCATCTCATCTTCTTTTCCAGCACAGCCCAAGGGCGGGGAATTCTCTATGGATTGAAGTGCCGGACTGTCTGGGGTGTTCTGACTGCACTGTCTGAGGGTCCTCTCCTGATCACTAGCACAGCTTCTGAGGAACTCACAGTGGATGACTCCTCTTTTGATCGACCTTTCCCCTTCCCTGTGTCCCCGCACATCCGTTGATATCTCCTGACAAGCTCTTTGGCCGGAGCTGGTACTAAAAGTTGTTTTGTGGCATTCGTGAACTGGATGTGTTGTGTCATTTTGTAAAGTCTTCTATTTTGGCTTATTGACTTGAGAGCGATGTTCAACCTTTGTTCTCCTCTATCTGCGCTTCATATGGAGTTGAGACGATGTGTGTGTGTGTGTGTGTGTGTGTGTGTGTGTGTGTGTGTGTGTGGTGTGTGTGTGTGTGTGGTGTGTGTGTGTGTGTGTGTGTGTGTGTGTGTGTGCGTGTGTGCGTGTCAGTACAACACTATGTTAATCTGACAGTAAATGGTTTCAGTCAGTCAGTGTGTGTGTGTGTGTGTGTGTGTGTGTGGTGTGTGTGTGTGTGTGTGTGTGTGTGTGTGTGAGTGTGTGTGTGAGTGTGTGTTGTGTGTGTGTGTGTGTGTGTGTGTGTGTGTGTGTGTGTGCGTGTGTGCGTGTCAGTACAACACTATGTTAATCTGACAGTAAATGGTTTCAGTCAGTCAGGTGTGTTGTGTGTGTGTGTGTGGTGTGTGTGTGTGGTGTGTGTGTGTGTGTGTGTGTGTGTGTGTGTGTGTGAGCCAGGCTGTGTTCTAACCGCGCACGAACACACACACACACACACACACACACACACACACACACACACACACACACACACACACACACAACAGACACACACACACACACATATTACGTGTTGCGCGCGCCCCGAATGGGTGGTATGCGCACAGACGTACGCAGGCACGCACTCAGGCACGCAGACAGAGAGAGAGAGAGAGAGAGAGAGAGAGAGAGAGAGAGAGAGAGAGAGAGAGAGAGAGAGAGAGAGAGAGAGAGAGAGAGAGAGAGAGAGAGAGAGAGAGAACGAACGAACGAACGAACGAACGAAATTTTATTTTACCAGGGTAATGAGATAAGCAATACAAATGCTTTTTTCAACCCAGCCCTGGGGCAAAAGGAAAGATAAACAAATTAAAGATCAAATTAATGCATTTAAAGATCAAATTAATACAAATACATATAAAAAGAACAAAGTATAACAAGATCTTGTACAGTTCAATACAAATTAGCTATTGTCCACACCATTGACAAACGAACGCAATAGGAAAACGCGTGAACATAGCGAACAAGGGGAAGGAAACGGGGAAGGAAAAGGCCAAGGGGTAGGTTAGGGGTAAATGGGAGAGAGAGAGAGAGAGAGAGAGAGAGAGAGAGAGAGAGAGAGAGAGAGAGAGAGAGAGAGAGAGAGAGAACGAAACGAACGAACGAATTCCACTTCAAGAGGGCAGTGGACCAAGCATGGGTGCCTTCCACATCCAGCCCCCTGGGCAAGGAAAAATCAATATATAGTAAAAAGCAAATCAAACAAACACACATGAAAAAATGCAACAATTGCTTGCATGAAAACCTTTGACAAAAGAAGTAAGTAGAAAAAGAACCAATAAAACACCACCACCACCACTACCAACAACCACAAGAAGAAAACAAAATGATTAGGCAGAGGTTGGAGGGTGGGGGGGGGGGGGGGGGGAATGGAGAGAGAGAGAGAGAGAAAAATACGAATATTTTATTGAGGGTAAACAGATAAGCTGACAAGCTTCTTTAACACCATGCCCTCAACAAAAAAAAACAAACAAACAAAACAAAACAAAACTTACAACCATGTTTTATTGAGCGGAAAATGGCCATTTGACTTGGACTGGGGAAAAGGTCCTTAGAAATCGAAACCATGCCGGCATTTTAAAGATGTTTCCATAACGTATTGTGGTAAGCCTTTTTGAAAGATATCAAACTACAGCTGTTCTTAAGATGATCGGACAATTCATTCCAAAGTCTGGCACCCGAGTAAGTAAGGGAGGTCATGAAGAGATTAGTCCTAGGTCGTGGGGTGAAAATAGTACGTTTTGCTACGAATATCGTTTACGATGAATTGTCGATGGAGATAAGACGGGCGTTAAATTATTTATAATTTTGTACATAAAATTAGCTTCATTAAAGCGGCATTTAAACCCAAAGGGAAGAATACCTAAGTATTTGTAATCACTGGGTAGGAGGGACGATGATTTGAGCAGAATAAGTTTGAGAGAACGTCTGTATAAGCTCTCAAGAGGTCTTAAGGAGTTTTTACTTGCCAAATCCCAGCAAGTTGAAGCATAGCCTATGTCCGGTTGGATGTATGCATGGAAAAATATCTTTCGAGTATGCTCATCAAGAAAATGCTTTATTCTATTTAGCTGAAACACTTTCTTGGACAGTTTTTTTTTACAAAGTAAAGATATGTGGCTAGACCAAGATATATTATTATCAAGTGTAAGACCTAGCAATTTGTGCGATTCGACTTCTTCCAATGCTTTGTCATAAATTTTAAGGCTTGGCAGTCTGGTTTTAATGTTTTGTCTTTTCTGTCTGGTGGTAACTAACATGAACTTTGACTTGAGAGGGTGAAGAGCCATATGATTTGCTTCGGTCCAGCTAACTAATTGATCTAAATCTTTCTGCATGTTGCAGCACACCATTTCCGGACTTTTATCTTTATTATAAAGGGTAGTATCATCAGCAAACAGTTCAGTAGACGACGTTACATGAAGTGGTAAATCGTTAACATAAATAGAAAATAAAATAGGACCTAAAATAGATCCTTGAGGAATACCATATTTCACCGTCATAAGAGGTGACATAATGGAATCTTGAAATACTGCTTGTCTTCTATTGTTCAAAAAAGATGAAAGGAGATTTACTGAGTCTGAGGTAAGTCCATATAAAATACATTTCCTAGATAAAAGATCATGATCAATGGTATCAAATGCTTTTGCAAAATCAACAAAGACAGCAGCAGTGAATAAATCATTGTTTATGTTCAAATGCCATTCTTCTATTAAGTTTGTGAGCATGGTGTGGCAAGAATGACTGGCTCTAAATCCACTCTGATTGGGGTGAAATAGATCATATTTGGTGAAATGTGCCTGAAGATTACATTTAATGTGTTTTTCCAAAGGTTTGGACAGAGCAGATAAAATAGAAATCGGTCTATAATTGGATGGGTCCGAAAGATCACCAGCCTTATGAATCGGCAGCACTTTGGCATCCTTAAATACTTGTGGATAACAACAATTTTCAAGACAGAGATTGTAAACATATGTAATGTGTTCCGACATAAAGGGTGCAGATATCTTCAAGATTTTGTTGTCAAGTCCATCCAAACCCCGTGAACGAGACTGTTTTAAAGATGATAGTTCTTTGAAAACTTCGTGCACAATAATAAATGGGAACTGAAGTTTTCTGTATATGATTTTTGAATCACAAAAATGTTTTTAACAACAACAGATCGTTTGACTGTGAGTTGTCTGTCGTAACAACTCTTTGGGCAACAGTTGTGAAATGTTTGTTCAGCTTTTCGACCGAGAGATTATCACTACAAGGGGCTGTTACTAATGACTTTTTCCCTGATAGTTGGTTTATAGTTTTCCAAATTGATTTCGTATCGCTTTTAGATTTAATCAAGTCATTAAAATACTTTTTTCGAGCGCGTCGTTTCATTGCGGTTACTTTGTTTCGTTGTTTCTTGAAGTTATCATCTTTGCCAGTGTTTTGCAATAGTTTTCTCGCGAGTCTGGATTTCGACATTATATTTCGGCATTCAACCATGGTGGTTTTTCTATGTATTTGACCCGCTTGTTTCTTAGGGGGGCATGTTTATCAAAAACGGACATGAAAATTGTATACCATATTGATAATGCTTTAATCCGGGTTTGTATGTTGGTAAACCTCTGTAAAGTTTGCCATGCTTAAGTCAGTCAGGAAGTCTTCCTCAGTAAAGTTTCTATAGGAGCGAAACGATATACATTTATGACCACATCTGGGAATTTGTATGCCTTTCTTTGACCAGGTTAAGCATACTGGGAAATGGTCGCTTAGGCCAAGGACTGGAACAGACGTTTCTATTATGTTACTGGGGCAAGTGACGTAAATGTGGTCTATTATTGTTTCAGACTGTGGCGTTTTCCTAGTAGGGGTGTTTATTAATTGCTTCAGGTTAAATAATCCATAACATCTTTTCCATGTTTCGTGGGGCTTCAGTAAGTCAATATTAAAATCGCCTAGCAGGACAACTTCCGTAGAATAACTCAAAACATCTTCCATCATGAGTTCGAAACGCTGTGACCACTCTACCCTCTCTTCTGGGTTTCTGTATATGAAGCCGGCTAAAAACGGTTTGGTCCCTTTTAGGCGAATTTCAATCCAAATACTTTCAATATTGAATCTATTAAACATATTTAAGACCCTATAATTTACAGATTGATGAACATACGTTACCAAACCAGTTTCGAAAATTTTTCAGGAAAACCCCCACCCTTGGGGAATTATATTGAAACCAAGGAACCCGAGGGGTAAAACTGTCAGATATTACTTTATTAGACGCGTTTAAAAAACCCCCAAAAACATGAAAAAAAAATCTTTTAAAATTTAAAGACAAAAATTAAAGAAGGTAAACCCTAAATTTTTTGTTTATCAAAGGGCAAGCATTAAGATACCTACCCTTTAAATCCGGGTTTACTTAGTCATTTGGTGGCATTGTTTATTGTCCATAATTAACAGCGGGACAATAGCAATTATAACAACGAGAAAGGAATAAAAATGACGCAAAACAACATCCTAAAACTCATAGCAAAAAATATTGAACTTAATTTGAAAAAAATAATCTAAAGTTCAAATAACAATATAAATTGGATTATTTATAAAGAAGGGTTTTTTTTTTTTCCCCCCCCAACCACAGGCCAAAACAAATTTCAAGGGGAAGCCCCACGTCCAATATCATCAAAAAAGCCCCCCCCCCTGTAAGCAAGGACCGTTCATAAAAATTTAAAACTTAAAATTTAACTGACGACGGGAGCCCCTTTAAACAAATAGGAGACTAAAAAAACAAAAATGAATACAAAAAGAACAAATGGTCATCCCCGGAACCCCCCCCCCAAAAAAAAAAAAAAAACCCTTTTAATTCACACTTTACCAGCAAACCCCCTTTAAAAGGGGAAGTTTTCCATATAACCCCAAAAAGGTTTGATAAATGGGGTTTTTGGTCTACCAGGTTTGGGAGGGAAATCGCTGAAGACCCCCCGCGGGTAGGCCATCGTGGTGCCATGTTTAAATGGTTGGCATACTGGTGTTTGGGGTTCCCGGGGGGCCTTTTTGGGGGAAAAAACCCCTTTTTTTAAAAAGGAAAAAAAAAATTTTTGGGGGGGGGGGCCCCCCGGGGGGGGGGGTATGGAGGGGGTTTTTTGGGGGGAATAGGAAGCTGTGAAAATTTTTTGGGGGGGGGGGGTTGGGGGGGGGAATGCTGAAAAAACCCCAAAATTTTAAACCAAAAAAGGGGTTTTAAAAAAAAGGGGATTTTTTAAACCCCCCCGGGGGTTTTTCCGGGGGGTTTAAAAATTTTCCCCCCAAGGCCGGCCTTTAAAAAAAGGGGAAAAAAGGGGGCCCCTTTTTAAAATTTGGGCCTTTTTTTTTTTTTCCCCCCCCCCGGGGGGGGGGGGGGCCCCCCCCCAAAAAAGGGGGGAAAGGAATTTGGTTTTTTGGGGAAGAAATTTTTTTTTTTTTCCCGGGAATTTTTTAAAAAAAGAGGAAATTTTTAAAAAGGGGGCCCCCCCCCAAACCCCAAATTTTGGGGGGTTTTTATTTTTTTTCCCAAAAAAACCCCGGGGGTTTTTTTTTTTTGGGGGGGGGGGTTTGGAAGGGGGGGGAAATTTTTAAAAAATTTGGGGAAAATTTTTTTTGTGGTTTTGGAAAAAAAAAAAAGGGAAAAAGGGGCCAAAAAATTTTTCCCGGGGGTTTTTTAAATTACATCGGCCCCCAAAAAAGGAAAAACCCCCTTTTTTTTTTCCCCCTTTTCGGGGAGGAAAAAGGGGAAAAAAAAAAAAAGGGGGGGAAAAAAAAAGGGGGGGGAAAAAAAAATTTTAAAAATAAAAAAAAATTTAAAAAAGGTCCCCCAAAAACCCCCCCCCAAAAAAATTTTTTTTTTAAAAAAATTTTTTTGAATTTTGGGGGGGGTTTTTTAAATTTTGAGGGGGGAAAAAAAACCCCCCCCTTTTTTTTTTGGGGAAACCCCCGGGAAATTTTGGGGGGGTTTAAAAAAATTTTGGTTTTGGGGGAAAAATTTTTTAAATTGGGAAATTTAAAAAGGGGGATCTTTTTCCAAAAAAGGGGGGGGGGCCCCCCTTTTTTTCCCCAAAAAAAAAAGGGGGGCCAAAGGGGGGCCCCCCCCTTTTTAAAAAAAAACCTTCCCCTTTTTGGGGGGGCCCGGGGTTAAAGGGGTTTTCCCAAAAAAAGGGGTTTTTTTGGGGAAAATTTTTTTTTTTTTTTCCCCCCCCTTTCCGGGGGTTTTCCCCCCCCCCCCCCCTTTTTTTTTTTGGGGGGGGCCCCCCCCGGGAAAAAAAAAAAATTTTTTTCCCCAAAAAAAAAAAGGGGGGG
>JAMYXO010000088.1:0-17500 GCA_033310375.1 Conus canariensis
ATGGATCTTTTTCTATCTTCTCTCTATGAAGTCCTCTTTTCCACATTCTTCTTTTCTCTGTGGTCTTGACACCTGTCGTGCTCACCGTGCAGTCGATCTGTGATGGAGCGGAATGAGACCTTGGTGACTGAGAGGGCAGGTAATCTCAACACATCTCTTTGGCTCAGACCTCTCATAAACTGAAGGTATATACTGGCCCATGTATATCAATAAGCTACCCCTGCCTGGGGCTGGGTCAAGACAGGAGGCAGTCCTTGGCTGGCCAAGGTAGCCCCTGCAGTGCTCAGCTTTCTGTCCCCAAGAGCTGGATATTATCAGGGGGATAGTCTTATTTGGCTGCTGTTTGTCGTCTAACCCTCCCGAAACCTGGAAGGTATCATGACACAAGGTTCTTGGCTCTGGCCCCTTAGTTGGACTCCATGGCGGATGGGTAATGGTGGAATGAAATCTCAAATCAAACAATATGGCTTCTTCTGTTGGGCACATTACTCCCCCCGCCCCTCCCAAAACTCCGAAGGCGGTAAACAAGACGAGAAGAGATCATGATCATCATGAGGTAGCCTCTGATTTAGATTTGGATGTGGGAAAAGACACTGGTTTGCAGACTACATGGCTGGTAGAGGAGGTTGCTGATAAAGACAAGCCCTTGCACTCAGTCCCTTCGCAATCCAGAAAGGCTACGAAGGTTTGTCGGACAATCCCAAGTCCATTAAAAGACTTGTAGAATGCTGCTCTAAGCATCAATCGGATCGGCACCCGAAAGCGAGCTACTGTATTTGTGGATCAAGAAATATGGGTGTTGCTTCACCAACAGTTGAACTCGTCTAAGGGTGTCATACGACGTCCTTAACTTACAGTTGTCTCTGAGGATGAAATCAAGTCCGAGCTGTTTGTGCAGGAGTCGAGGATGTGCATAGAGTTACAGTCGGAAAAGGAAGAGATTAATGAAACATACAGATTGTACATGGTGAGCGAGCGTGCTTTAAAAAGAGAAAGAGAGAGAGAGAGAGAGAGAGAGAGAGAGAAAAGAGAGACAAAAAGGTGGGGAAAATATGAGGATGGAGGCCCCACTCAAAGAAAAAGAAAAAGAAATTTTAAAAAAAGGAAAAAATCAAAACAAAAGGAAAAAGGGAAGACCAAAAAGGAAAAAAAGTGAGGAAAAATTGGAGGTTGGAGGACAGAAAAAAAAGGAAGAGATATAGTGCTAACAGGTAAAGTGCCTACAAATACCCTCTCTTTGACCTTCTGCACTACAACATTGACACAGACACAATGAAGATGGCCTGTCTGCATGTCCGAGTTATCTGTACGATCCATCCCCGATGAGGTGTTTCAAGTGCCGGAGATTTGGCTATGTGCACGACCGATGCTCGGGAAGGATGCTGGTGGTGTCTGCTGCTAAGCAGTCTACACCTGGTCATGCAAAGATCCAGCCTGTTGTGCGAACTGTGGTGGATGCCACTCATTTTCCTCACGAAACTGCCCACTGTGGCAATTAAAACAGTCCACCCACAAGGTCAGAATGGCGGGGGTGGGGGTGGGGGAGAGATTCCTTTCATGAGGCGAAAAAAATCGTTGTTGGTAGTCAACCCCAGTGAGCCCACACACGGTTGGACAGACTCTGTGGAGACACGTCACATGATTGTTTCTATGTCAACTAGAATGCTTATATGAATTTTTCTATGTACACACACACACACCCCACTCGCACGCGCGCACGCACGCACGCACGTAGCGCAGAATACAATGCTAAGAAAACATGAAGAAAAGTACTTCGGCGAAGTCCAGTGAATAATTGTTCATCACAAAGGCCTCGAGATATCAAAACGCATCTTCATCTTTCAAAGACATAGTATAATTATTACAATACACTCTACTACACAAGCACGTAAAAGGCACAAAATTATCGACCAATCACGAGTACGTTCACAGCATTTGGCTAATAGCGTAAGCCGACATACACATCTCTAAATACTCAGCCTCTTTGTGGCAATAGCTCGACACCAAAGCCTTGGCGCTGATGCTGAATTTCAGCAAACGATGAATAAATACAGGGGGAATCACTCCCAGTGGCTTGATATGTTGAAGGAGACGTTTTCTGAATGATCGACTATGTATGGCACGGCCGTATATTTCCACTCAGCGCGAGCCCCTTAGTCAAGGCTAGCGGCCACACGTGGCACCGACCGTGAGCGGAATGTCTCCGATCTCACCAGCCTCGTTTCCATGTCCACTCTGTGAGCAGTAATAGTGCTGACCGACTTTGTGTGTGTTTGACTACCTCTGCATGTATTCAAAGCGGAAATAATACGTTTTATTTCTGGTTCCTGAGGATTATGTATTTTGTTGTCTGTGGTTTATATCGTTTTCAGAATCTTGTAAGTGTGATTATGTGTATATGGTTTAAGGCGAGTGATTCATCAGTTTTCTACAAGGGCGTCAATGACATTCCATTTGTTCACGTTGCACTGCGAGAGAGTAAACTCTGTGTGTCGAGTTTGTGGAGAGCGTGTGTTAAGACCTGTGATGTGTTCCTTGAATCCATCTTCATCATTTTGGACTGGCTCTGCATGGGGGAACAAGGGGTGAGGAAACACATGCAGTTATCGATGTGCTAAAGAGGAGGGTATGGGGTCTGAAAACAGTGGAGGAGAAATTACGTGTCATGATGTCAGAACACATGGCTATTGTCTCCCCCCCCCCCCCCCCCCCCCCCCCTGTTTCAAGAACTGATGCCACTGGCCAGGCAGAAGCAGGGTAAAGTTAAGAAAAAACAGTAACAATGCTCCTGTTCACTGTATATGCACTCAGACAGTGTGTGTGTGTGTGTGTGTGTGTGTGTGTGTGTGTGTGTGTGTGTGTGTGTGTGTGTGTGTTGTGTGTGTGTGTGTGGTTTACGTAGAACAGAAGCAATTTGCAGAAAAGCTAAACGATTTTTACTGCAGATTTGATGATAAAGATTTTAGTAAAAAATTAAAGGAAGTGAAGGAAGAACTCCAAAGCAATGTTAAAAAAGATGTTGATGGAAGTGATTCTGTTGTGATTGAGGAAAATGATGTTCAGTCTTTTTTCAAACGTTTAAATGTGAGAAAGGAAATGGGCCCTGATAATATCTGTGGAAAATTGTTGAAGGTGTGTGCTTCTCAGCTCTCCTACAGTCGTTTGTTTACCTGGTCACTAAGAGAATGTATAATTCCTGTTTTATGGAAAAATGCCACTGTATGTCCTGTTCCCAAAAAACGCAACCCAAGCTGTTTAAATGATTACCGACCAGTTGCCCTCACATTTGTTGCAATGAAATGTCTTGAAAGAATTGTCCTCTGTTCTGTTTTAAAAGATACTACACAGTACCAAGACCCGTTTCAGTTCGCATACAAACAGAACAGATCAACAGATGATGCCACACTCACACTTCTCCATCATGCGTTTTCACACCTCGAAAAACCTGCCTCCTTTGTACGCATTCTTTTTATTGATTTATTTTATTGATTACTCATCAGCATTCAACACCATACAACCACATCTGATGGCAAAGAAACTCATTAACATAAATGTGTGTAACAAGCTCTTTCTTTGGATAATTGATTTTCTAACACAGAGGACATAGTCTGTTCGATATCAAAGTGTTGTTTCGTCTTCCAGGGTCATTTCAATTGGCGCACCTCATGGTACTGTTTTATCTCCAGTGCTTTTTACTGTGTACACAAATGATTGTTCAGGAAGTGATTCAACTTTGTACATTAAATATTCAGATGACTCAGCACTTGAGGATCTTTCCAACTCTGACTCTGTTTACTTCAAGGAGGTTCAAAGATTTGTTGACTGGTGCGATCATAACTATCTTGATCTGAATGTAACAAAAACGAAAGAAATGTTGACTGATTTTAGAAAGAATCCAAGAGTTGTACCACCACTTTTTATCAAAGGTGCTGAAGTAGAACGTGTTGAATCATACAAATATTTAGGAACTTTTATAGATAATAAGCTGAATTTTAAATCCCATGTTGATTATGTCCACAAAAAATGTCAAACCAGATTATATTGTCTTCGCAAGCTGCGATCATTTCATGTGAATACTGACATTCTTCGGACATTTTATTCACGCTTCTTGGAATCTGTTTTAACTTTCTCATTTATGTGTTGGTATGGTGGGTTGACTGTGAAGAGTAGAAATGTGCTTGAGAAAGTGGTGAACGTGGGAGGAAAAATTGTTGGTGGGAGACAAAAAAGTCTGAGTGAGCTGTACAGGTGCTGTGTTGTTTGTAAAGCGAAGAAGACTGCGTGTGACCAGACCCACGTTCTTACAAATCAGTATGACCTTCTTCAGTCAGGACGAAGATATCGATCGGTTAAAATGCAGAAGTGTCAGATTTAAACAAAGTTTTATTCCCCTGTCCATTGATTGTCTGAACAGAGGTGATGTTTAATTGCTTTTTAACTATGGATTATTCTTACATTTTGTTTTATATAGATACATATAATTTAAACTCAGAGTGAGCATACTGTTGCATTTAGATAACAAATATTTGTGTTATTTTAGTTTCAAATCTCATCTTAGAATTTATGGTCAAATGCGTTGTAGGAATGTAATTTTATATAGTATTCTTTTTATATTATACAGTCACCTTGAAATCCAAATTCTTTTATATGAATGTATGTCATATGTGACAAAATGGGTGATGTGACAAAATCATTGTTTATTTGCTGTGAATGTGTGTGACCACAAACTAATTTCTCGAATTGAGATAATAAAGTTTACTTGACTTGACTTGTGTGTGTGTGGAAAGAGTACCACACAAAAGATCCAAACTCTGTCAGGTGCCATAACTCTTCGTTATTGCTTATGTACTCTGGGGAGAAAAAGAGAATTGGGGAAGGGATGCATGTCCACCAGTCTGCATACATGTGTTTAATTTTAATCTGCACGTGTTCATGTGATTGTGTTTGTGAATATACCTGTTATATATATTATATATATATATATATATATATATATATATAATATTATATATATATATAATATTTGTGAGCATGTACACATGGACGTGAGCTCAGGACAATAATGGTTCTCGTGCGTGGTCTCCTTTTCTTCATCCCCCCATGAAACAGGCACCTGGTGGAAGTTTTACTTTTGCTGCTTCTCTGAACGTGGAATCCCCCCCCCCCCCCCCCCCCCCCCCCCCGCACGTCTCTCTCTCTCTCTCTCTCTCTCTCTCTCTCTCTCTCTCTCTCTCTCGCTCTCGCTCTCTCACGTTGCATATGTCAAGATCGTGGTCTGTGGTGGCAATCAAAATTATGGTCAACCTATTGTCAATCCGCACCCTTTGGCCCCCTCACCCTTCACTCCCATCCTAATTTTATGTTTCCTGTTGATGAAATGTTTTATACTCAACGTTTTATTTTAAAGTTAAAACATTTTAATTAAGGTGCCTTTTCCCTACTGTATACATTCGTGATTCGTGTTCAGGATCTGAGGGTGGAGAATGCGAGCTTTTTACTGGCACAGTCTGTACCCCCTGACGAAGGCAAATAAAGCCGAAAATTTGGGATATTTTAATCTTGTTTGTTTGGATTTTATCTACTTTGACTGTTTATATATATATATATATATATATATATATATATATATATATATATATATATATACAAACCTGACTGACACACATACCGCAGTTCTGGACACCAGAGGGACAACATGAGGCAAAATCTACGAGCAGCCCTACAACAGCTACGGCAGCTAGTCCTCAGCAGGAACATCAGAATCAGCAGAGCTGACAAAGGTGGTGCTGTTGTTGTCCAGGACACCGAAAACTACATCACTGAAGCCAAAAGACTACTAAACAACCAGTTGCATTACAAGCAGCTCCCAAATGATCCTACCATCCAAATAGCAGAGATTTCAAACGAGTTGGTAGAACATCTCCACAGCGACGGCCACATTGATGACAACACCAAGCAATGGGCGCTAGTGGAGCTAAAGGCATGCAGGACTCATCAGTTCTACCACTTGCAAAACTACACAAGACTGTGCAGAATCCTCCAGGTCGCCCAATCGTGTCGGGAGTAAATGGCCCAACTGAAAATCTCTCAAAACTGGTTGACTTCTGGCTTCAGGATATCGTAACCACCCTCCCAAGTCACGTCAAAGACACAACTCATATGTTAAAAACGCTACGTGACTGGAATACGGCTCATGGGCCTTTCAACAGTGGCACCTTGCTCGTTACCACTGATGTTGTTAGCCTCTATACGGACATCTCACATGGAGACATGGAAACCGCCATCAAGTACTTTTTACAGTCCCATCTGCAGACAAAGACACCCCCAGTTGAGAGAGTCCTTGAAGTGGTGAGACACATTTTACAAAACAACGTGTTCCACTTTGAGGACATCATCTATAAACAAGAATTCGGGACAGCAATGGGAACCCCTATGGCCCCCACCATGGCAAACATCTTCATGGGATGGTTAGAGGGCAGCCTGCTCACACAGAGCCCCATCATCGTCAACAGCTGCTTCTGGAAACGGTTCATAGATGATATTTTTCTATAGTGGACCAAAACTCAGGAGGAACTTGATCAGTTCATTGAATTCATCAACACTTTCCATCCCACTGTCAAGTTCACCTATCAGTCATCACCTGTCTCCATCCCCTCCCTGGACATCAACATCATCCTCAAGGAAGGCTTCCTCCATACAGATCTTTTCTCAAAACCAACGGACGCCCATGCATACCTACATGCTTCACCTTGTCATCCCAAGGTATGCAAAAACAACATACCATTCAGCCAGATGCTACGCGCTCGCAGGTTATGCTCGACGGATGAAGCCTTCACCCTTCGCTACCAAGAGATCGCCAAGTACTTTCAACGTAGAGGGTACAGTACCTACACCATCCAGAAAGCCATTGAAACAGTCAGCAGCATCCCACGTAATGAGACCCTCGAATACAGGCCCCAAAATCCCAAGAAGATGGTCCCATTCATCATCACTCACAACCCTGCCAACCCTCCTCTACGTCAGTGGCTGCAACAACAGCAACCAGCCTTACATGAAAGCAGCAGGATGAAACAAGCCATGCCAGAGCTCCCCATAATATGAGAAAGACATTCAAATAGTCTACGAAACATCCTGATGCCTTCCATGCTTCCTCCACAAGAACCCTCCACTGACAACCCTGGAAGCCACAGATGTACCAGAAAACGCTGTGTCATCTGTAAGGAGCATGTAGTAGAGACACGTCAGTTCACCAGTGATGTTAGTGGCGAGACATTCACCATTCGCCATGAGATGTCCTGCAGCACAAGAAACATCGTGTAACTGCTCTACTGCACCAAATGCAAGGGAGCTCAATACGTAGGAGAAACACGCAACTCGCTCAAACAACGCTTTTACTTACATAGGTCACACATCCAGAACAATACAGGCACCCACGTCACACATCATTTCAACATGCACAACCACTCACTTCATGACATGCGTTGTATGCCAATCGAAAAACAGCACATAGACAGTGACATTCATAGAGACCTCAGGGAAAAATTCTGGATTCGTAAACTACAAACAAAGCACCCACAAAGCCTGAACACACATGACTAACTATTAGTTACACGCACTGAGTTGCCTTGCATTTAATAGTGACTCAGTTGTTCCCTCTGGTACAACTAACAAAATGAAAACCTGAGAGAGAGAGAGAAGAGAGAGAGAGAGAGAGAGAGAGAGAGAGAGAGAGAGTGAGCCAGGACGTCGCCCCTTCTTTTGTGCCAGCGACCTGCGTCCGAGGCCGTCGCTGTGTGTGTGGTGTGTGTGCCACAGCTCTTGGTGTTGAGCCACAGGTGGCGTGTGTGCCACAGCTCTTGGTTGGTGTTGAGCCACAGCTTTTAGGTGTTTGAGCCACAGCTCGTAGTTGAGACTGTCACCGTGTTGCTGACAGAGACGCCACGAACGTGTTAGTTTTTCTCTTCCTTCTTTCTTCATTGTGAGCCACAGAGACTCTGTTGTTAGACTTGACTCGTCGCTGCCGCCGTCGTCATTATCGCTGGACCCGGCAGTTGATAATTAAAATTGTATTAATTTGTTCTACATGTACACCTAATGGTGGGTGTACCAACCTATGTTTAATTGTGTGTTTGTTTGATGGCTCGGGCGGCATAAAAAAGTTATTTTGTTGCCTAGCTGTCCATGTTCGGATGAGTGGGTGTGTGTATGTGAATTAGAAAAAGTCGTGCATGCATCCGTAATTCTGAGTGAGTCAGACTTCCACATACACGCATTTCCATCCGTAACACCTTTTTAATGGAACTTTGTAACCCACTGTTCTTGCTTTTGCCTTTTTA
Organism: Conus canariensis; assembly: GCA_033310375.1. Taxonomy (NCBI): domain Eukaryota; kingdom Metazoa; phylum Mollusca; class Gastropoda; order Neogastropoda; family Conidae; genus Conus; species Conus canariensis. The sequence continues at coordinate 8,337 of JAMYXO010000088.1, forward strand.
ATGGAACTTTGTAACCCACTGTTCTTTCTTTTGCCTTTTTAATGGAACTTTGTAACCCACTGTTCTTGCTTTTGCCTTTTTAATGGAACTTTGTAACCCACTGTTCTTTCCTTTGCCTGTTTAATGGAACATTGTAACCCACTGTTCTTTCTTTTGCCTTTTTAATGGAACTTTATAACCCACTGTTCTTTCTTTTGCCTTTTTAATGGAACTTTGTAACCCACTAACTTTGTAACCCACTGTTCTTTCTTGTGCATTTCTTAATGGATCTTTTTCTATCTTCTCTCTATGAAGTCCTCTTTTCCACATTCTTCTTTTCTCTGTGGTCTTGACACCTGTCGTGCTCACCGTGCAGTCGATCTGTGATGGAGCGGAATGAGACCTTGGTGACTGAGAGGGCAGGTAATCTCAACACATCTCTTTGGCTCAGACCTCTCATAAACTGAAGGTATATACTGGCCCATGTATATCAATAAGCTACCCCTGCCTGGGGCTGGGTCAAGACAGGAGGCAGTCCTTGGCTGGCCAAGGTAGCCCCTGCAGTGCTCAGCTTTCTGTCCCCAAGAGCTGGGTATTATCAGGGGATAGTCTTATTTGGCTGCTGTTTGTCGTCTAACCCTCGCGAAACCTGGAAGGTATCATGACACAAGGTTCTTGGCTCTGGCCCCTTAGTTGGACTCCATGGCGGATGGGTAATGGTGGAATGAAATCTCAAATCAAACAATATGGCTTCTTCTGTCGGGCACATTACTCCCCCCGCCCCCCAAAACTCCGAAGGCGGTAAACAAGACGAGAAGAGATCATGATCATCATGAGGTAGCCTCTGATTTAGATTTGGATGTGGGAAAAGACACTGGTTTGCAGACTACATGGCTGGTAGAGGAGGTTGCTGATAAAGACAAGCCCTTGCACTCAGTCCCTTCGCAATCCAGAAAGGCTACGAAGGTTTGTCGGACAATCCCAAGTCCATTAAAAGACTTGTAGAATGCTGCTTTAAGCATCAATCGGATCGGCACCCGAAAGCGAGCTACTGTATTTGTGGATCAAGAAATATGGGTGTTGCTTCACCAACAGTTGAACTCGTCTAAGGGTGTCATACGACGTCCTTAACTTACAGTTGTCTCTGAGGATGAAATCAAGTCCGAGCTGTTTGTGCAGGAGTCGAGGATGTGCATAGAGTTACAGTCGGAAAAGGAAGAGATTAATGAAACATACAGATTGTACATGGTGAGCGAGCATGCTTTAAAAAGAGAAAGAGAGAGAGAGAGAGAGAGAGAGAGAGGAGAGAGAGAGAGAGAGAGAGAGAGAGAGAAAGAGAGACAAAAAGGTGGGGAAAATATGAGGATGGAGGCCCCACTCAAAAAAAAAGAAAAAGAAATTTTAAAAAAAGGAAAAAATCAAAACAAAAGGAAAAAGGGAAGACCAAAAAGGAAAAAAAGTGGGGAAAAATTGGAGGTTGGAGGACAGAAAAAAAAAAGGAAGAGATATAGTGCTTACAGGTAAAGTGCCTACAAATACCCTCTCTTTGACCTTCTGCACTACAACATTGACACAGACACAATGAAGATGGCCTGTCTGCATGTCCGAGTTATCTGTACGATCCATCCCCGATGAGGTGTTTCAAGTGCCGGAGATTTGGCTATGTGCACGACCGATGCTCGGGAAGGATGCTGGTGGTGTCTGCTGCTAAGCAGTCCACACCTGGTCATGCAAAGATCCAGCCTGTTGTGCGAACTGTGGTGGATGCCACTCATTTTCCTCACGAAACTGCCCACTGTGGCAATTAAAACAGTCCACCCACAAGGTCAGAATGGCGGGGGTGGGGGTGGGGGAGAGATTCCTTTCATGAGGCGAAAAAAATCGTTGTTGGTAGTCAACCCCAGTGAGCCCACACACGGTTGGACAGACTCTGTGGAGACACGTCACAGGATTGTTTCTATGTCAACTAGAATGCTTATATGAATTTTTCTATGTACACACACACACACACACACACACACACTCGCACGCGCGCACGCACGCACGCACGTAGCGCAGAATACAATGCTAAGAAAAAAACATGAAGAAAAGTACTTCGGCTAAGTCCAGTGAATAATTGTTCATCACAAAGGCCTCGAGATATAAAACGCATCTTCATCTTTCAAAGATATAGTATAATTATTACAATACACTCTACTACACAAGCACGTAAAAGGCACAAAATTATCGACCAATCACGAGTACGTTCACAGCATTTGGCTAATAGCGTAAGCCGACATACACATCTCTAAATACTCAGCCTCTTTGTGCAATAGCTCGACACCAAAGCCTTGGCGCTGATGCTGAATTTCAGCAAACAATGAATAAATACAGGGGGAATCACTCCCAGTGGCTTGATATGTTGAAGGAGACGTTTTCTGAATGATCGACTATGTATGGCACGGCCGTATATTTCCACTCAGCGCGAGCCCCTTAGTCAAGGCTAGCGGCCACACGTGGCACCGACCGTGAGTGGAATGTCTCCGGTCTCACACCAGCCTCGTTTCCATGTCCACTCTGTGAGCAGTAATAGTGCTGACCGCCTTTGTGTGTGTTTGACTACCTCTGCATGTATTCAAAGCGGAAATAATACGTTTTATTTCTGGTTCCTGAGGATTATGTATTTTGTTGTCTGTGGTTTATATCGTTTTCAGAATCTTGTAAGTGTGATTATGTGTATATGGTTTAAGGCGAGTGATTCATCAGTTTTCTACAAGGGCGTCAATGACATTCCATTTGTTCACGTTGCACTGCGAGAGAGTAAACTCTGTGTGTCGAGTTTGTGAAGAGCGTGTGTTAAGACCTGTGATGTGTTCCTTGAATCCATCTTCATCATTTTGGACTGGCTCTGCATGGGGGGTGAGGAAACACATGCAGTTATCGATGTGCTAAAGAGGAGGATATGGGGTCTGAAAACAGTGGAGGAGAAATTACGTGTCATGATGTCAGAACACATGGCTATTGTCTCCCCCCCCCCCCCCCCCCCCCCCCCCCCCCCCCCCCCCGTTTCAAGAACTGATGCCACTGGCCAGGCAGAAGCGGTAAAGTTAAGAAAAAACAGTAATAATGCTCCTGTTCACTGTATATGCACTCAGACAGTGTGTGTGTGTGTGTGTGTGTGTGTGTGTGTGTGTGTGTGTGTGTGTGTGTGTGGTTTACGTAGAACAGAAGCAATTTGCAGAAAAGCTAAACAATTTTTACTGCAGATTTGATGATAAAGATTTTAGTAAAGAATTAAAGGAAGTGAAGGAAGAACTCCAAAGCAATGTTAAAACAGATGTTGATGGAAGTGATTCTGTTGTGATTGAGGAAAATGATGTTCAGTCTTTTTTCAAACGTTTAAATGTGAGAAAGGCAATGGGCCCTGATAATATCTGTGGAAAATTGTTGAAGGTGTGTGCTTCTCAGCTCTACTACAGTCGTTTGTTGACCTGGTCACTAAGAGAATGTATAATTCCTGTTTTATGGAAAAATGCCACTGTATGTCCTGTTCCCAAAAAACGCAACCCAAGCTGTTTAAATGATTACCGACCAGTTGCCCTCACATTTGTTGCAATGAAATGTCTTGAAAGAATTGTCCTCTGTTCTGTTTTAAAAGATACTACACATGTACCAAGACCCGTTTCAGTTCGCATACAAACAGAACAGATCAACAGATGATGCCACACTCACACTTCTCCATCATGCTTTTTCACACCTCGAAAAACCTGCCTCCTTTGTACGCATTCTTTTTATTGATTTATTTTATTGATTACTCATCAGCATTCAACACCATACAACCACATCTGATGGCAAAGATACTCATTAACATAAATGTGTGTAACAAGCTCTTTCTTTGGATAATTGATTTTCTAACACAGAGGACATAGTCTGTTCGATATCAAAGTGTTGTTTCGTCTTCCAGAGTCATTTCAATTGGCGCACCTCATGGTACTGTTTTATCTCCAGTGCTTTTTACTGTGTACACAAATGATTGTTCAGGAAGTGATTCAACTTTGTACATTAAATATTCAGATGACTCAGCACTTGAGGATCTTTCCAACTCTGACTCTGTTTACTTCAAGGAGGTTCAAAGATTTGTTGACTGGTGCGATCATAACTATCTTGATCTGAATGTAACAAAAACGAAAGAAATGTTGATTGATTTTAGAAAGAATCCAAGAGTTGTACCACCACTTTTTATCAAAGGTGCTGAAGTAGAACGTGTTGAATCATACAAATATTTAGGAACTTTTATAGATAATAAGCTGAATTTTAAATCCCATGTTGATTATGTCCACAAAAAATGTCAAACCAGATTATATTGTCTTCGCAAGTTGCGATCATTTCATGTGAATACTGACATTCTTCGGACATTTTATTCATGCGTCTTGGAATCTGTTTTAACTTTCTCATTTATGTGTTGGTATGGTGGGTTGACTGTGAAGAGTAGAAATGTGCTTGAGAAAGTGGTGAACGTGGGAGGAAAAATTGTTGGTGGGAGACAAAAAAGTCTGAGTGAGCTGTACAGGTGCTGTGTTGTTTGTAAAGCGAAGAAGACTGCTTGTGACCAGACCCACGTTCTTGCAAATCAGTATGACATTCTTCAGTCAGGACGAAGATATCGATCGGTTAAAATGCTGAAGTGTCAGATTTAAACAAAGTTTTATTCCCCTGTCCATTGATTGTCTGAACAGAGGTGATGTTTAATTGCTTTTTAACTATGGATTATTGTTACATTTTGTTTTATATGATACATATAATTTAAACTCAGAGTGAGCATACTGTTGCATTTAGATAACAAATATTTGTGTTATTTTAGTTTGAAATCTCATCTTAGAATTTATTGTCAAATGCGTTGTAGGAATGTAATTTTATATAGTATTCTTTTTATATTATACAGTCACCTTGAAATCCAAATTCTTTTATATGAATGTATGTCATATGTGACAAAATGGGTGATGTGACAAAATCATTGTTTATTTGCTGTGAATGTGTGTGACCACAAACTAATTTCTCGAATTGAGATAATAAAGTTTACTTGACTTGACTTGACTTGACTTGTGTGTGTGTGGAAAGAGTACCACACAAAAGATCCAAACTCTGTCAGGTGCCATAACTCTTCGTTATTGCTTATGTACTCTGGGGAGAAAAAGAGAATTGGGGAAGGGATGCATGTCCACCAGTCTGCATACATGTGTTTAATTTTAATCTGCACGTGTTCATGTGATTGTGTTTGTGAATATACCTGTTATATATAATATATATATATATATATATATATATATATATATATATATATATAATATATATATATATATATATACAAACCTGACTGACACACATACCGCAGTTCTGGACACCAGAGGGACAACCTGAGGCAAAATCTACGAGCAGCCCTACAACAGCTACGGCAGCTAGTCCTCAGCAGGAACATCAGAATCAGCAGAGCTGACAAAGGTGGTGCTGTTGTTGTCCAGGACACCGAAAACTACATCACTGAAGCTAAAAGACTACTAAACAACCAGTTGCATTACAAGCAGCTCCCAAATGATCCTACCATCCAAATAGCAGAGATTTCAAACGAGTTGGTAGAACATCTCCCCAGCGACGGCCACATTGATGACAACACCAAGCAATGGGCGCTAGTGGAGCTAAAGGCATGCAGGACTCATCAGTTCTACCACTTGCAAAACTACACAAGACTGTGCAGAATCCTCCAGGTCGCCCAATCGTGTCGGGAGTAAATGGCCCAACTGAAAATCTCTCAAAACTGGTTGACTTCTGGCTTCAGGATATCGTAACCACCCTCCCAAGTCACGTCAAAGACACAACTCATATGTTAAAAACGCTACGTGACTGGAATACGGCTCATGGGCCTTTCAACAGTGGCACCTTGCTCGTTACCACTGATGTTGTTAGCCTCTATACGGACATCTCACATGGAGACATGGAAACCGCCATCAAGTACTTTTTACAGTCCCATCTGCAGACAAAGACACCCCCAGTTGAGAGAGTCCTTGAAGTGGTGAGACACATTTTACAAAGCAATGTGTTCCACTTTGAGGACATCATCTATAAACAAGAATTCGGGACAGCAATGGGAACCCCTATGGCCCCCACCATGGCAAACATCTTCATGGGATGGTTAGAGGGCAGCCTGCTCACACAGAGCCCCATCATCGTCAACAGCTGCTTCTGGAAACGGTTCATAGATGATATTTTTCTATAGTGGACCAAAACTCAGGAGGAACTTGATCAGTTCATTGAATTCATCAACACTTTCCATCCCACTGTCAAGTTCACCTATCAGTCATCACCTGTCTCCATCCCCTCCCTGGACATCAACATCATCCTCAAGGAAGGCTTCCTCCATACAGATCTTTTCTCAAAACCAACGGACGCCCATGCATACCTACATGCTTCACCTTGTCATCCCAAGGTATGCAAAAACAACATACCATTCAGCCAGATGCTACGCGCTCGCAGGTTATGCTCGACGGATGAAGCCTTCACCCTTCGCTACCAAGAGATCGCCAAGTACTTTCAACGTAGAGGGTACAGTACCTACACCATCCAGAAAGCCATTGAAACAGTCAGCAGCATCCCACGTAATGAGACCCTCGAATACAGGCCCCAAAATCCCAAGAAGATGGTCCCATTCATCATCACTCACAACCCTGCCAACCCTCCTCTACGTCAGTGGCTGCAACAACAGCAACCAGCCTTACATGAAAGCAGCAGGATGAAACAAGCCATGCCAGAGCTCCCCATAATATGAGAAAGACATTCAAATAGTCTACGAAACATCCTGATGCCTTCCATGCTTCCTCCACAAGAACCCTCCACTGACAACCCTGGAAGCCACAGATGTACCAGAAAACGCTGTGTCATCTGTAAGGAGCATGTAGTAGAGACACGTCAGTTCACCAGTGATGTTAGTGGCGAGACATTCACCATTCGCCATGAGATGTCCTGCAGCACAAGAAACATCGTGTAACTGCTCTACTGCACCAAATGCAAGGGAGCTCAATACGTAGGAGAAACACGCAACTCGCTCAAACAACGCTTTTACTTACATAGGTCACACATCCAGAACAATACAGGCACCCACGTCACACATCATTTCAACATGCACAACCACTCACTTCATGACATGCGTTGTATGCCAATCGAAAAACAGCACATAGACAGTGACATTCATAGAGACCTCAGGGAAAAATTCTGGATTCGTAAACTACAAACAAAGCACCCACAAAGCCTGAACACACATGACTAACTATTAGTTACACGCACTGAGTTGCCTTGCATTTAATAGTGACTCAGTTGTTCCCTCTGGTACAACTAACAAAATGAAAACCTGAGAGAGAGAGAGAGAGAGAGAGAGAGAGAGAGAGAGAGAGAGAGAGAGAGAGAGAGAGAGAAAAAAGGGGGGGGGGAGCTGTTAGTATATTGGTGGGGTGGGGAGTGACAAAATAATAACAACAGGATAGTGTGTTAGACTTTGCATCACTTTGTGATGACATGACTGTCATGACGCAAGTTTTCTTTTAGCATCGACCTGATGATGTCACTCCACTTTTGACGTGACTACACAGTCTGCCGTCCTTGAAAAAGAGCAGCCGCTCGAAATATTGGATTATATTTATTTACATTGCATGTTTGCCTTTTTACTTCAATTCTCTCTCTCTCTCTCTCTTCTCTCTCTCTCTCTCTCTCTCTATATATATATATATATATATATATATATATATATATATATATATTATATATATATACATATGTTATATATATATATAATATATATATATATATGTGTGTGTGTGTGTGTGTGTGTGTGTGTGTGTGTGTGTGTGTGTGTGTGTGTGTGTGTGTGTGTGTCCCACCCGCTCCTTGTGTTTCTACATGTTTGTAAACATGACTATGTTTGTATGTACAAAATATGAATTCACAAGTGTATGCTGACGATATATCACCCAGTATTTCAAGATTACAAACCCTCAAATCAATGCTGTGTACAATGCTCATTCAACACATAATATCTAACAGACAAGTGAATTTTCTACGAACACATCTTCAGACGTCCTACACCACACAGGCACAAAACAGTTCTCTCCAAGACGAATCCGCAGCAGAACAGGATATCTAGAAGCGTACATCTACACCTTGAGTCCAGCTTGCTATCCATGTCGCACGGTCAAGTGACACTGTCTCTTACTGCAGCTTTAGACCGTGACAGAATGGCATGCTTTGAGCAGATTGAATGGACTGTTCTCAGTTGGTTCACACGTCGATAGCATAGGTCTAGCATCATCATTCTGTCCCATGGCAGACTGATTCAGAATATGTGCATTCTGTGGTCAGTAAAATCCCATAGCTGACAGGTCCAAGAATGACCTAGCTCGAAGTCACGTGTTACGGAATGCTAGTTTTAATAGGGTCAAGGTAACTGACATCAAGGTCAAAATGAAGTTCTGTTGTTGTTGGGTTTTTTTAGTCTTACTGGCACATCTGAACCGCAACGTTTTTTTTCTGTAAGATTGATTCTACATAACTGAATATCCAGAATTTTGTTTTTGCCTTTGTATCTTATAAAATAGGAATGAAATTGACTATCAGGTCCTTCTGAATTAGTGATTTAATGCATGTGCATTGCGTGCTGTGAAAATGTAAAGGTCAAAGCGATTCTAATTCATAACATTTTGTCCCCATGACCTGTGACACCTAAACGTCAAGAGGACCATTTGTAAGGTCACTGTGTCCTCGATGATGTCACCGTGACCTTTGAAATCAACACGTATCATCATGACAGAGCTTGGCTCGTCGTTTTTCCATTGCACCATGACTGTTACTATGGGATCTCTCTCTTTGGGATCTATTATCTATAGACTCAATCTACACATATGCTTATTGACAATGATTATCTGTTTTACATGGGAGCCACGAACTATGGAAAACTATCTATTGTCGAGTTATTGGCTATGGGAATCTACTGTCCATGTGACTTATCGACTATGGGAATCTATGCACGTGAGATCAATCCAACATAGGAATAAATTATCCATGAACCATAGTAATGTGATCTATTGACCCCAATCTTCAGCATGTCTGTACAATTCGAGAAAAAAAAGCAAGCACATCGTTGGTACTCAGTTCTCTATAGAGAC
>JAMYXO010000088.1:22500-45000 GCA_033310375.1 Conus canariensis
ACCACGGCGGCTGGTGGTTCTGCCGCCTTTCCGTTCTTCAGCTGTTTGATGGCCTTTCCAATTTCTTCTTTGGTTGGTGCACCGCAACCTATGGGCAGGTCTGAGTCAGCCTCTTCGATGTCTAGAGGGTTCCCTGGCGATGGTCTTTTCAAAAGCTCCTCGAAGTGCTCAACCCATCTGTTCTTCTGCTGCACTTCTCCTGTGAGTTGCCTTCCCTCCCTGCCTTTTGTTGGTCGTTCTGGTTTCCTGTATTTTCCTGCCAGCTTCTTGGTAGTGTCGTACAGTCCTTTCATGTTTCCTGTTTTGCTGCTTGCTCGGCTTCTGTTGCTAGATCATCTACATATTTCCTCTTGTCTGTTCTGGTGCTCTTCTTTGCTTGTTTGTTTGCTTCAGTGTGTTCTGCTTGTGCTTCGGCCCTCCCTGCTCTTGTTCGGCGGTTGCTGATTGCCGACTTTTTCTCTTTCCTCTGTTGGATTGTGACGGACTGTTTTTCATCCGGTCACAAAGTTTCATGTGCGACCGTGCTTACCGGAAGGCAGTTGTCCGGAAGCCGGTTGCAAAAGTTAGCTGACTGCTACTCACCGGCGCATTGCTATAAGCCAGGTGAGTTGCACTGGTTAGGCAGTCTCTGCAGTGATTCCGGCAATACAAGTTACAGAAGGCCGAAGAGGGACTCAGCCGTTTGCTAGTAGCAGTCAGGTATTTATCATTGAATGTTTATTTATTAACAAACTAAAACTGTATTCCCGTTTAGGAGCGACTGAAACTTCCTCTGCGCTTTAGTGAAGGTTTTATTTAAAAAAAGAAAGTATTGTTGTTCTGTTATCCTATGACTTGATAGGGTAACAAAACGAAATTGTTTCGGAAAATGTGAATAGATAAAGTGAGTGTTATAAGAAGTGGTCTTCAGAAAAAAAGAAAAAAAGATTTTGTTTATTTTGTAACTTAACTGGCTTTGAGCTTCATGATGAAGAAAAAGTGTCTATTCTGATATGGTTTGCAAGAAGATGGAGAGTTTTGATGCTATGGATAATAAGCTCCCAGAGTGAGCGACATAGACTTTTGTTTTTCATTCTGATGTGTGATGTGTTTACATGGGTATCAATATATGTGTTGTTAAACAAAAGTGTGGTGGAAATCTTTCCCTCGCATATAGTGAAGCTGATGAACTGAAGTGAAGTGAGCGTTCTTGTGTTACAACAAAAGAAATGAACATTTCCTGAATTAACGAAAGACATTTATAGTTTGAAAAAATGATCATCAATTGTGTAATGAAATTATTGTGTGTAATGCATTGTATTCATGGTTTATTGAAGGGGATCCAGATGGAAATCCTTTTCCCTAATTTGGAAAACTAGAGTCTGAAAGGTTTATATGGAAATCCCTTCCTGTGCAATGTTATGATTCTGGAAAAGGGAATGTTGTAGTGTAATGATTCCGGAAAAGGGAATGTTATAATGTTATGATTCCGGAAAAAAAAGGAATGTTGTAATGATGAACAAATATGCTGATGTATGGCTCAAGTTCTAGTGAAATATGATGTGGCTAATGAATATGAACGAATATGCTGATATGTGGCTCAAGTTCTGGTGAGATATAATGTGGCTAATGAATATGAAGATAGTTGTGATTGCAATGAATAGTGGCCATGATAATCAAGGTAGTTAATCAGTTGCCCCCAGGTTGATAGTGTTCCCTGGACTGACGGGGACTGGCTGCTACCGGGTTAGGGCCGGGGCCATAGCTGTGTTGACGCCCCGTTCTCCACCTGTTTGCTGCTGGTGTTGAGAGGCCGGCCTGAGCGCCGATAATTGCCCTACCTGCCACTGCGCCCGTGACCGACCACTGTTGGGCCAGTGGGTTGGAAACGTCGCTGCTGGTGAGCCAGGACGTCGCCCCTTCTTTTGTGCCAGCGACCTGCGTCCGAGGCCGTCGCTGTGTGTGTGGTGTGTGTGCCACAGCTCTTGGTTGGTGTTGAGCCACAGGTGGTGTGTGTGCCACAGCTCTTGGTTGGTGTTGAGCCACAGCTCTTAGGTGTTTGAGCCACAGCTCGTGGGTGAGACTGTCACCGTGTTGCTGACAGAGACGCCACGAACGTGTTAGTGTTTCTTTCCCTCTTTCTTCATTGAGAACCACAGCTTGGAAGAGACTCTGTTGCCAGACTTGACTCGTCGCTGCCGCCGTCGTCATCATCGTTGGACCCGGCAGTTTTGATAGCTAAAATTGTATTGACTTGTTGTGTGTGTACACCTGATGGTGGGTGTACCAACCTATATTTGATCGTGTGTTTATTTGTATATGTTTTGTTTGATGGCTTGGGCAGCATAAAAGAAAAGTGTTATTTTGTTGCCTGGCTGTCCATGTTCAGATGAGTGGGTGTGTGTATGTGAATTAAGGAAAAAGTCGTGCATGCATCCATAATTCTGAGTGAGTCAGACTTCCACACACACGCATTTCCATCCGTAACATGGATCTTGCAAAGGCTGTCTGACGAGATCCATTCCTTGTGCTGGTGCTTATTGCGGTCAAGCACTTCCTGGCATGTTGATGTTACTGCCTCGTCGATCTCCGTCCACTTATCCTCTAGTGTACCTCTTCCTCTTTCAGTAGTTCTTGCAGTACTTGAAACTTGTTGCCAAGAATGGTTCTATATTCTTGGATCTTGTTAGTATCTCTAGGGAGAGCTGTGTTGTACTTGTGTCGTACTGCATGTGCCGTCATCCAATTCCTCTTTAACTTCAACGTAAGCCTGGTCACAACGAGGTGGTGGTCTGAAGCCACGTCTGCTCCTCTCTTTGCCCTCACATCTTGCATGGATCTGCTCCTCTCTTTGCCCTCACATCCTGCATGGATCTGCTCCTCTCTTTGCCCTCACATCCTGCATGGTTCTTCTGAATTTCTCTGTGCCCTCACATCCCACATGGATCTTCTGAATTTCTCTTTGCCCTCACATCCTGCATGGATCTTCTGAATTTCTCTGTGCCCTCACATCCTGCATGGATCTGCTCTTCTCTTTGCCCGCACATCCTGCATGGATCTTCTGAATTTCTCTTTGCCCTCACATCCTGCATGGATCTTCTGAATTTCTTGCTGATGCAGATGTGGTCAATCTGGTTTTCTGTTGTGTGATCTGGTGAAACCCAGGTGGCCTTGGGGATGTTCTTGTGGGGGGAAACGCTGCCACCGATGACAAAGTTGTTGAGTGCACATAGGTCTGCCAGTCGTTCACCGTTCTCGTTCATGTCCCTCAGTCCATGGCCTCCCATGATGGTCTCATACCCAGTATTGTCCTTTCCGATTTTGGCGTTAAAGTCCCCCATCAGGAGGGTGATCTATCTCTCTGGGTACTTTTCTATAATGGACAGCAGCCTATGGTAGAACTGGTCCTTGTCAGTGTCCTCACTGTCATTTGTAGGAGCATAGCACTGTATTTCATTCATGTTGATCTTCTTCTTGGTTCTGAAGGATACCGTGATGAATCTTGGGCCATGAGCTTCCCACCCAACAAGCGCTCTCTGAGCTGTTTTAGACAACATCAGTGCAACTCCATGAGTATGGGGAGCATTTTCCTCTTCATGTCCTGAGCACAGCAGCATCTCTCCCGAGGTCAATCGTTTCTGTCCGGACTGTGTCCAGTGGGTTTCACTGACTCCAAGCAGGGTTAGGTTGTAGTTCTTCATCTCTGCTGCTACTTGGAATGTATTTCCTGTCTCTTACATGGTCCTGACGTTCCATGTTCCGATGTTGGCTGCACTGGTTGAAAGAAAGGCGGTCGGCCTTGTGGCTTCCCAAGATTTCAGGCTTTCACCATATGGCGTCATGCATCTTCTTGTCGAAGACCCATCCCTTCCCAGAGCTGAGGTGTCGATTTGATTCTTGCTTGGCGTTTCTGTAGCTGTGTTTTGTTTTAGGGGGTAGGGTAGCTGGCCCCACGCCCAACCCTCCTCCTTTATCCGGGCTTGGGACCGGCATGATTCCCAAAAAGGGTCTCCTGGCGGAGTTCAGCTAGCGCGCGCCATTAGCAAAATTCCCACACACTGGAATTCTTACTGTTTATTACTGGCATGTGGGCTCTCTCTCTCTCTCTCTCTCTCTCTCTCTCTCTCTCTCTCTCTCTCTCTCTCTCTCTCTCTCTCTCCCCTCCCCCCCCCTCTCTCTCTCCCTCTCTCTCTCTCTCTCATAGTTACCAAATAGTGCGGACAGAGGCACTGAACCGGTTCTCATTGAACGCGCATAAAGCAGACAATACCATGCTACGCATTCGTTCATCAGGTATGGGGAGGGTGCTTTACTGTGTTTCATTACAGAAATAGTATTTGTTCTTAAAAAATACCCTTTCTAAGTGGTGGAGTCCGTCCTCAGTGCATTAAATACAATACGCATAGTTGTCATTAATGGAGAAAAGTGCCGAAAATAAACAAACGCAAAATGCTCTATTTAAGACTGCTGTATGGATACAGTCCTGCTATAAACGTAGGGGGCCCACAGACACTTGTTAATATAAATCTTATCCTCTACAGGGTCATTTGTCTGTTCTGTTACTACTTTCGTTCTCTACTGTGTTTTTTTTCTGTATCCTTTGTTTGGAGGTCTGTTTATTTACATTTGTTATCATTTGTTTGTTCCATTCATTAAGTTGGAAGTCCGCTCATATACTTTTTATCTTCTACCATGTCATATCCCGTTTTCATTTCTTTGAAAGTCTGTTAACATATGTTTTTCTATGTTGTCATACGTCTGTTTCATTAGGTTAATGTTTGCTTATTACACCCTTTATTCTCTACGTTGCCACATGTCCATTTCATTCTTTTGAAGGAAAATTTATGCACCCTGTATCCTCTAAATGTGAAATGTCTCTTCCATTAGTTCGAAGGTCAGTTAATACTCTCTTTTATTCTCTAATGGCTGTTTCATGAGTTTGAAGTCAGTTAATGCCTCTATTCTCTACGATTGTTGTTCATTATTTGATCAATAGTATCACATTAGCCCTCTAATTATTCTCTTTACTCTGTTGTCATATGTGTTTCGCTTCATTATTTTCAAGTGACCATTAATTCGTTTTATGACTTGTACGTTGTGATTATTACCACGTTTCCGGTCATGAGTTAATATACTTATATCTTATTCAGCTCCTCCGCTTTCCTACATTCTGTTTCATTACCTGAAGTACACAGTTAACGGTTGCCAAATTTTCAAACACGTGACGACCTGCCGCATTATGTCGGTTCAGTTCTTCGTGAAAGGGGCCCGGTGACAGAACCCTTACACGTGCTGATTTAGTTGACAGACGGTCCGTGGGAGTCAGGTTAATATGTCTCATCCTGCCAATCTCACCAGGCCTCTCCCACATCTGATGCCATTTCTAATACACCAGGCAGAGAATTAGCCTGGCGGTGTACAGGAATGTTTAAAAACAACGTGACGACTGGGCCATAGTAGAGCAGTTCACGTGGAAAGAGAGGGGCCAGATGGACAGGAACCCTTGCACGTGCTGAGGTTACGAACAGGACGGTGCCAGAGAGGAAGTCAAAGGCAAATAGGTCACATCCTGCAAGAACTCACCAGGCACAACCCACCACAGATGCAGATTTGAAGGATAACAACCAGGTAAGGGGAGAGAAGTTAGCTGAGAGGGATGAAGGAAGGGTGAAGGAGAGAGAGAAGAGAGAGAGAGGAGAGGGAGAGAGAGAGAGGAGACGAAGGAGAGAGAGAGAGAGGGAAGAGAGAGAAGAGAAGACAGAAGAGAGAGAGAGAGAGAGAGAGAGAGACAGAAGTAAGAAGAAGGAAAAGAACAAGAAGAAGAAGAAGAAGAGAAGAGAGATAGAGACAGAGAGAGAAGAAGAAGAAGAAGAAGAAAGAGAGAGAGAGAGACAGACAGACAGACAGACAGACAGACAGACAAAGAGAATGAGAGAGAGAGGAGAAGAAGAAGAAGAAGAAGAAGGCGGAAGAGAGAGAGAGAGAGAGAGAGAGAGAGAGAGAGAGAGAGAGGAGAGAGAGAGAGAGAGAACGAACGAACGAAAGGTTTTAATCAGTATAGGCCATGGCCCCTTCCGATGGGGGTACAATATAACAATAACAATTAATACAGTAAGGTAACATGATATAGTATAACAATGAGAAGCTGACAGATAAGCACGCTAACTATACACAATGAAAACTTCGGTTGGGTTCAATTAACTAACCATAGTTGTGCGTCTCTTAAAGGCCTTGTTTAAGTATATGCATATGCTCTTCAGTACTTTTTCATTTTCATTTGCCATGAGCAAGGCGGCTCGAAATAAACAAGGGTTTTCTAAGAATTTCCGGGGAATGCATTCATGTCATAAATCCCTCAGCACAGGACAACAAAGTAGGAAATGCAATTCATCTTCATTTGCGTTTTTGCATAAAGGACAAAGCATACTAACATTATTGGTATTTGCATATTGACACTGATGCGCTTTGATGTCTGAAATTCCTAATCTAATTCTTGTCAGAGAACTTCTAATAAGCCTGTCAATATTAAGTGAGAGATATTTCCAAGCTAACAGATGTCTTTATAAAATGAATACCGCTTACTGTTCTGGATATTTTCATACCAATTTTGCCATCGATTATCAATCAGTCTTTGCCGAAATTGCTTCAAAAACGCATTTACATCTCCAACCCCTTGATTCATCCAAACAAACCCAAATCCATTATGAAACAGAAAATCTCGTACGCCTGAAAGCCACGTTCTTTTACCACGCGATTCCAATCCAAGCAACATGTTATATGCTTTTAGTGGTAATCTATTATCATCCATCTGAACAATCTTCAGCCAGTATCTAATGCACTGCACAGATGAATTGATATAGATTGGATAGCGGTTTGTTTCCCCATAAACACATTCATCAGGTGTCTTCACGTGAACCCCTAGAAATTTCTTGAGAAAATAAATGAACTCTTTCTGCATGAACAGCAGATTTATCTAGGCCCCAGATCTCAGCACCCTACTGAGCAACCGGTTGAACCTGAGCATCAAAGAGTTTAAGAAACACTGTCAAGGACTTATTATTCAACATGTATATTTTTTTTCAAGATATACAATAAACTTTTTTCGCTCTGCTTGCTAGATCCTGACAAGCGACTGCAAAGCTTAAGGGTGTAGAGAAATAGATACCAAGGTATTTATAACCATTTAAACAGCCATTCACTGTCCATTGAAATACCATCTTTCGCTTGCTGCCAAGTGACCTTTTCTGAAAACCGCAATATTACTCTTTTTCATATTTACTTTTAGCTGAAGTTTAGAAGCTGCCTGGCACGAATTGTTTAACTGAGTCTGGAGGCCACTTGAAGGCTCAGATAATAAGACAATATTATCAGAAGTAACAAAATAATAATTGCAAAATGTCAACGTTCCTTTGCCTAAAGCATCAATAAATAATTCGAAAACTCAAGCCACTCAAGCGCTAAAAAGGAGGAAAGTGTGGACGACCAGTGATCGTTCCTTGTCGCGTATCAGTATCTAGCAGCAGCTGAATGCATTCATAAACATATGAAAAGTAACAGGGCTAACAAGATCACCTTGTGTCGGAGAGAGCGAGAATAATCAAGAGAGAACAGGAGAGAGACGAGAGGAGAGAGAGAGAGAACGAGACAGACAGACAGACAGACAGACAGGACAGACAAGACAGACAGACAGACAGACAGACAGAGAAAAATTCAAACATAAAGGTGGTAGAATGAGAAGTACTGGGTGGGGGAAAGAAGCGAAATACATCCCAAGGAAACAAGTGAGTATCAGAGGGAAGGACTGGAGACAACGAGAGACAAGGAGACGGAGAGAGGCAAATAAAAAGACAGAGATAGTATGAAGAAACTACCAAAGAAATGAGAGGGGACGGAGGGAAGGATGATCGAGAGGGTGAATACAAAGAGAGCGATCGTACAATGAAAAAGACAAAGAAAATGAGGTGGGAGAAGGGATGGATGAGGAGGGTGAATACAGAGACAGACAGACAGACAGACAGACAGACAGAGATGTGTGTGATTGTGTATGTGTGTGTGTGTGTGCGTGTGTGTGTGTGTGTGTGTGTGTGTGTTGTGTGTGTGTGTGTGTGTGTGTGTGTGTGTGTGTGTGTGTGTGCGCGCGCGCGCGCGTGTGTGTGTCATGTGAATGAGGAAAAAGTGATGTGAATGGAAAAGTTTCATATCAATTAAGAGATTTTGTAATTTTTGCAATTGTGGAATGGAACCTACGGGTTTGATGCTTTTTTGTATTCATGGAGTGCAACCGCCAGTGATGCGGAAGAGTAGGACGCTGAGTGGATTGTGAAGTGTGTTCACCCAATGTGAGGAAGGGTGGAAGATTATTGTTACTTCAGAGGAGCTCTGGACACAGACATAGGAGGATGTCTGATTGTAACCCTCTTTGGGTTTAACATAGGACTAGGATTGTCCGATGCAACCCTGGGTTGGGTGTGCTATATTATTGGACTGGTTTGTCCGATGCAACCCTGGTTTGGGTGTGCTTAACCCTTGGTGGGTGTAATATGCCTGGCGTGGCAAGTTCACTCGAGTATAGAGTGTAGATGTAGACTGGAAGTCTGCTAGGGTAGGCTTGTCGCTTATTCCCTAGAAGAATCCCTCAGCGTCCAGTGGTGGTCCAGTGGTGGTCCAGTGGTGGTCCAGGCTTGAGCTGTACGAGCCTAGTGAGAGTCCAGGCTGTGGTGGTCCAGAGGTGGTACAGCCAAGTGAAAGAAAGCTCCTCGACAAGTCAAGATGACTTGTCTTTATTGATACTATTTAATATAAGAACTGATAGTGTAACATGTGTGTGAGTGTGTTGGATTTTTGGTAAAACTTTGAATATTGCATTATTGTTTCTATGTGGGGAATTATCTTGTGAAGAGAAGAAATAATTGTTGGAAAATGCAGTGAAATGCAAAGAAGAATTAAAACCCTTTTCTTTGTGAGTAAAGGGAGCGTTTTATAGAAAACTCAGTTCAATTGTGGTAGTGCTCCTTTGGGTGAATGGAGTGATTGCGTGTTGTGTACGAAGTAAGCATACTGTGTTTGTGAATGCAAGTGTGTATGTTCACAAACATGGGTGTGTGACAGTGGTGACCCCGTCTTTGAATTTAGGTTAGAGTTTAATAGGATTTAGTTTTTTGAGTGAGTACTGCTGCTAAAATATTGTTTTGAACCCCTTTGTAAAAAAAAAAAAGAAAGAAAAATAGAAGTAAAATTACTCTGCCAAATTACAATTATAAAGATACTATTTTGTTCCCCTCTGCATTGCTGAATAATTGTTATATTTATTCATTTTCATTGGCATTTTCAATTTTGTTTTTCTTATCTATATTTATGGTGTGTCAATTGTTTATGTAATGTATACTTGTTCTTAGTATTCCCGTCTCCAGTTCTACGGGTGGTAGTTTCAATTAGTGGGCTACCTAAGGGTTCTTTTGCTTGGTCTTACTTTTCCTACTTTTTTCAAATTTTCGCCTCTCTTGGTTTCTGTCTCTATTCTAATTAAAATTCTCTTGATATTCTTTACAATAAGCTCCTCTCTAGTTTCAAGTTTAAGCGGTTTTTTGCTATTTTAAATAGGGTTTCTGATTAGTGTGTGTAAATGCTCCCTTTATTTTAAATGTTGTAAGGTTTAGTTGAAAATCTTTCTTGTAAAATTGTTTGTGTTTTTTCTGGCACATTCTTTTGGATTCCTTTTTGAAAACAGTGCTCTGCTTTAGTTTAAAACAATAATTAAAAAAAAATATTCTTAGCTTTTCTTGGTATTTCGGAAATCTTTCTCACAATTCAGTCTTTCAGAGCCATTTCTAAATTTACTTCTCACACTTTTTGGCCAACTAAATTAACTTGAATAAAACATTTTTTCAGTGAGGGTGCATTTCCATACTCAATCAAATTTTACTGGAAAAAAAATATTCTTTTCTGTCCCGTCATTGTTTTTTTTTTTGGTTCTTCACAAATTTGAATGTTTTGAACTCTGTATGCTAGTAATCAGTGGCAATTAAGTTTAAATTGTTGTTCTATTTTAAATAGTTTTTTTTTATTTCACATCTTAATTTCCCTACCCCATTTGCACGCTGTGGGAATTCTTTAAGCGTTATCTACACTCTCATACAAGATGACTGATGCAGTAGATGATCAACAAATAGAGGAGTTCCAATCATTATTTGTAAAGGAGGATGAGGAAACGGTTCGTTTCAACCGATTTTTGTCCCAGGGACAGAAATTGCAGTTGTCTGGTGATGCTTTAATGGCTTACATTGATCAGTGTGAAGAGCATGCGCTCAGAGCGAAAGAAAGAGAGGAGAAGAAAGAGACAGAGAAAGAAGATAAGATTAGGCAAGCAGAAGCACAGTTAGAGAAAGAAGAGAAGGATAGACAAGCACAGTTAGAGAAAGAAGAGAAGGATAGACAGAGAGAGGAAAAAATCAGGGTGCATGAACTTGAAATGAAAAGAACAGAAAGTCTTAATTTACTTGAAATGAGAAGATTGGAACTTGAACAAAAACGAGTGGAACTTCAGTTAAAGCAACAGGCTGTTCAACAATCTGCAAATGTAAATGTTTCTCAAACTGATGCTGTTCCTGTTCAGGGTGCAGGTAAGACTTCCTACATTCCCAAATTACCCCCCTTTTGATGAGAATCGTGATGACATAGACTCTTTTCTTTTTAGGTTTGAAAACCATGCTTCATCATGTGGTTGGACCAAGGACAAATGGACATTGTATGCTGCTTCCCTATTCAAGGGCACCGCATTATCTCTGTATCATAGTTTGGCAGTTCGTGATTCTCTCACATGGGAAGAGCTGAAAGCTGAACTTTTGAAGAAGTTTCAATATACAGATGAAGGCTTTAGAGAAAAATTTCGTTCAGTTCGTCCAGAAAAAGGTGAATCATTTGCAGCTTTCCTTATTAGGACAAGTCATTTATTTGATCGTTGGGTTGAATTGTCCCAAACACAGAAAGAATATGCTGATTTGCGTGACTTGTTGTTACGTGAGCAGATTTTACAAAGCGTATCCAAAGACCTAGCTATTTTTCTAAAAGAGAGATCTTGTAAAACTGCAGAGGATATGTGTAAGCTGGCAGATCAGTATCGGACTGCTCATCCGGAAAAGCATTTTTCCAGGAAATCTGACCGTGATGTGTTTGAGGCAAATGTTGCTTCAACAGGCCAGTTTGGTCCGGGTCGTTCTCAACCAAACAGGAGATATGGTCATAGAGGAGGCCAGAGTTTTTCTCAAAGACAGAATACAAACAGGAATAATGTACATTCCTATAATAACTGGCAAGAGAATAATTCTGGACAAACTTTTTCACAGGGTAATCCAAATGCAAGTCATTACCCAAGAGGATATACCAATTCTCGACGGACTGGTCAGTTTAGAGCTATTCGTGGCCGTGGACAATTTTCAAACCGTGGTGGTATTGATCATAGTACAGTACCAAATACAGTATCTGGTGCGGACAATGGTTGTTGGCACTGTTCCTGTATATTTCACAAGAAGAAAGACTGTCCTTTTCTAGCACAGGGTAATGTGTGCTTAGCAACAGATCCCAAGCAAACTGCTAAAGATACTCAGCATGTTTTAGTGTCTGACACTGATGTTACAGGTCTACACATTGAATCGTGTACTGTCAATGGGTTTGGTGCTACACTGTTGAGGGATACTGGGTGTACTACTGCTGGTGTACGCAAAGATTTAGTCAGAAAAGAACAATACACCGGGACACATCAGCAATGTCGTACATTTGGTGGCAAAATTGAATCATTTCCTTTGGCATGTGTTTATGTTTGTACTCCCTATTTTACAGGTGAAATAACAGCATGTGTCATTGATGATCCTGTGACAGACCTCATTCTTGGATATCTCAAGGGTGTTTCCACGTCTTGTGGAGGACAATGTGGTTCTTTTGTGCCTTCTATGGTGAGCACTCGTTCACAAGAGAAAAAAGAAAGGCAAGGTCAAAAACCCCTGGTTGTTCCCTATGTCCCAAAATTGGATGTGACTCCTGAACATTTGAGTGATTTACAAAAGACAGATACAACATTGACTCATTTGTTTCAGAAAGTTGTTCCTGAGGTACCTGACAAAGTGACTGATATCATGTACATAAAAAAGAATAATCTTTTATACCGTCTTTTTCCTAAAGATGAACAGGTGGTGGAGCAGATTGTCGTTCCTATGTCTTTACGTGATACTGTTTTGCATACTGCACATGATTCCATGTTTTCGGGTCATTGTGGAGTCAAATGTACTCTTCAACGTGTGTTGTCTTCATTTTTTTGGCCTGGTGTTAGTGTGCAAGTTTCAAAATATTGTCAATCATGTGATGTCTGTCAGAAAACAATTCCCAAAGGTCATATACCATTTGCACCTTTGCAAAGAATGCCAGTCATTACTGAACCATTCAGTCGTGTTTGTATTGATTTGGTTGGTCCATTTCATGTTTCCAATTCTGGTTTTCGTTATGTGCTCACTGTCATGGATGTTGCTACCAGGTATCCTGAAGCTGTACCTTTGAAAAAGATTGATACCATTTCTGTGGCAGAAGCATTATTTTCTATTTTTTCCAGAATGGGACTTCCTGATGAAATATTATCTGACTTGGGTACTCAGTTTGTGTCAGATCTCATGAAAGAAATATTTCGTTTACTTTCAATTTCTGCATGTACTACATCTCCATACCATCCACAGTCGAATGGCCTCGTGGAAAGATTTAATGGTACTTTCAAGATGATGTTGAAGAAAGTTTCTAAGGAAAGACCATCAGACTGGGATCGATACATTCCAGCCATACTTTTTGCCTACAGGGAATTGCCAAATGAGAGCACAGGTTTCTCTCCTTTTGAGTTGCTTTTTGGTCGTTCACCAAAAGGACCTATTAGCATCCTGTCAAAGTCATGGTCTGGGGACAATGTGTCTCAAGAAGAAAAAAATGTTTTTGATTATGTTTTTACTTTACAAAATCGTATAGCAGATGCATGTCGTATTGCCCAAGAAAATGCTTATAACAGTGCAACTACGCATAAAAAGTATGCTGATCGTGGGGCAAAGATGCGTGTGTTTTCTGTGGGTGACAATGTGTTGGTGCTTTTAACAGATGACAAGAGCAAGATGCATGTGATGTGGAAAGGACCATTCGTCGTCATTGAAAAATGTTCTCCTGTTAATTACAGAATTGATATGAATGGTGTGAAGAAAATTTTCCATGTTAACATGTTGAAAAAGTACTTTCACAGGTCTGATGTTATGATCAACAAGGTTGCTGTCCCTGATGATAAGATTTCAGCATTGGCATGTGACATTTCATGTCTGTTACCAATGGATTGTGTGACAGAACATTTGCAACGTCTTGACAAACCTGTGTTACACATGGTGCCTGTAATTCATGAAACTGCTGTTGGTGTAGTTCAGGACACTGGTGATGATGTTATTCAACTGCCTACATTATCCTTAAAAGGTGAAACATACGAGGATGTCAAGATCAACGAGGACTTGAAACCATCTCAGGTGACTCAGCTAAAGTGTTTACTACAGGATTATACAGATGTACTTACAGACAAACCAGGATCTGCAGTTGGTGTTGAACCTCATAGAATACGGTTGACAACAGATGTTCCTGTACGAATGAAGTCGTATCCTTTACCTTTTGCAAAAAAGCAAATTATTGAAAGAGAGGTACAGGTCATGTTGGATCTTGGGGTCATTGAAAAGTCAAGTTCTCCATATGTGGCTCCTGTGGTGCTGGTTTCAAAACCAGATGGTTCAGTCAGATTTTGTATTGATTACAGGGCTTTGAATAAATTGACTGTTTTTGATTCTGAACCAATTCCTGATGTGGAGGATTTGTTTTGTCAACTGAGTCAAGCCAAGTATTTTGTGAAAATTGATCTCACGAAAGGTTATTGGCAGATACCGATGTGTGTTGATGATAAAGAAAAAACAGCTTTTCAAACACCATTTGGACTTTTCATTTTTTGCGAATGCCTTTTGGTTTGCAGAATGCACCGGCAACTTTCGCGAGAATGATGAGACAACTCAGGTTACATGAAATGTCTGCTGTAAGTTTTTTTGATGATATTTTGCTGGCTTCACAAACATGGAGTAATCTGCTGAGATGTTTGAAAAGTGTTTTTGAAAGACTCCGTTCTTTTGGTTTGACAGCAAGGCCATCGAAAATCATGGCGGGTTTTCAAAAACTGGAGTTTTTGGGGCATACAATTGCTGTGGGTTCGATGCAGCCAGAAAAGAAGAAAATGGAAAAGATTTTGGCAATCAAAACCCCATGTTCAAAGAAACAGGTTCGTTCACTCCTTGGACTCTTATCTTATTACAGGCGTTATGTCCCTCACTTTGCAACTCTTACAGCTCCATTAACTGAGTTGACAAAGGGTTCCAAGCATTCATCTATTGATTGGACTGTAGATTGTCAGAATGCTTTGGAAGCAGTTCAAAAGGTTTTGAATTCTTCTCCTGTTTTACTTCTGCCCAACTTGGAGAAAGATTTTGTCCTCCGGACTGATGCAAGTTCAACAGGAATGGGTGCTGTTCTTTTGCAAGAACATCAAGATTTATTGCATCCAGTACAGTTTGCAAGTAAGAAGTTCACTGATGCACAGTCGAGGTATTCTACTATTGAACGGGAATGCTTAGCGATTGTGTGGGCACTTGCAAAATTTGAGCGTTTCTTGACAGGCAGGTTTTTTGTCCTGCAGACGGATCACAGACCTCTGACGTTTTTGAAGACATCAAGAACAAAGAATAACCGTCTATTACGGTGGTCTTTGGCGATCCAGCAATACAGTTTCAGGGTTGATCCAATTTCAGGGTCCAGCAATGTGATTGCTGACATTTTGTCTCGACAGTAATAAGCAGTGTGTGTTTTCAAGTTTGCTGTTGAAAGTTGAATTTATATGTTTGTATTTGAGTAATGGAATGTTGTTGTGTGCAATATTGATTACTTGCGGTAGTGATAGTTGATGCATTGATGTTGGCTTTGGATAATTTTTTTGGGAAACAATGTTTTTATAAATATACATTTTTCTGTTCGCATGTACTCATGTCATTTTGGGAAAGTATTTTTTCAGAATACTGTCAATGGTATATTTTTTTTTGTGAACTCCTATACTCTTCTTTGAAAAAATTTGATGAATCAAATTTTTTTATCGGAGGTTGGGGGGTGTCATGTGAATGAGGAAAAAGTGATGTGAATGGAAAAGTTTCATATCAATTAAGAGATTTTGTAATTTTTGCAATTGTGGAATGGAACCTACGGGTTTGATGCTTTTTTGTATTCATGGAGTGCAACCGCCAGTGATGCGGAAGAGTAGGACGCTGAGTGGATTGTGAAGTGTGTTCACCCAATGTGAGGAAGGGTGGAAGATTATTGTTACTTCAGAGGAGCTCTGGACACAGACATAGGAGGATGTCTGATTGTAACCCTCTTTGGGTTTAACATAGGACTAGGATTGTCCGATGCAACCCTGGGTTGGGTGTGCTATATTATTGGACTGGTTTGTCCGATGCAACCCTGGTTTGGGTGTGCTTAACCCTTGGTGGGTGTAATATGCCTGGCGTGGCAAGTTCACTCGAGTATAGAGTGTAGATGTAGACTGGAAGTCTACTAGGGTAGGCTTGTCGCTTATTCCCTAGAAGAATCCCTCAGTGTCCAGTGGTGGTCCAGTGGTGGTCCAGTGGTGGTCCAGGCTTGAGCTGTACGAGCCTAGTGAGAGTCCAGGCTGTGGTGGTCCAGAGGTGGTACAGCCAAGTGAAAGAAAGCTCCTTGACAAGTCAAGATGACTTGTCTTTATTGATACTATTTAATATAAGAACTGATAGTGTAACATGTGTGTGAGTGTGTTGGATTTTTGGTAAAACTTTGAATATTGCATTATTGTTTCTATGTGGGGAATTATCTTGTGAAGAGAAGAAATAATTGTTGGAAAATGCAGTGAAATGCAAAGAAGAATTAAAACCCTTTTCTTTGTGAGTAAAGGGAGCGTTTTATAGAAAACTCAGTTCAATTGTGGTAGTGCTCCTTTGGGTGAATGGAGTGATTGCGTGTTGTGTACGAAGTAAGCATACTGTGTTTGTGAATGCAAGTGTGTATGTTCACAAACATGGGTGTGTGACAGTGTGTGTGTGTGTGTGTGTGTGTGTGTGTGTGTGTGTGTGTGTGTGTGTGTGTGTGTGTGTTAATACAATATTTTTTTCCGTCTGCCTGTTTAAATTTTAATTCAATGAAACCGAAATTATTGATGGAGACTTTTTTCCCCATAAAATAGTTATGTGTTCATCTCGTGTCTATTGTTGTGGTGACTTATGATTTAAAATGACATTTTGAATAGATCTAAACGCTAATTCTTATCTATACCAATTACTCCCTTTCGTTCTTCCTCCCTTCCTTCCTTCCTTTGTTCCTTCTTTGCCGATCCATCGTTTTTATGACAATATTTTCAAGTCTTTCCCACCACATCTTTTATTCTACATTCACCCCAGCCTTAACAAACCCGCCACAATTTTACTCACTTGTTTGCTGGACTAACTGTTTAAAACCGTCGACCCCTTTTTCCAGCAAAAGAGCTCAACCATGGGAAGGCACACTGTTCCACTACCGGAAGTGCCCTTTCGACTCGTGTGGGATGACGAGGGTCACGGACAAGACCTTGACCCCCTACCGGAAGGCGCTGGAGCCTCGGGTCCTGGCAGCCTGGAAGAAAGTGGGTCTACCCTGACCCATGTCTGCCCGTTCTTCTCGTGTGCTGGGGGGTGGGTGGGAGAGGAGATGCGAGGGGAATGGGGCCCTCTATTTGACTTCTTGGAGGTCATCGGCCGTGTGACGTGTATCTATCAATACAAATTGGTGTCTAGGTCAGTTTCATTTCTACTTCAGTTTGACCATCACCCCTTTCCTGTTTCGTTCATTTCAATGATCTGTGCTATTGTTATCATCTTCGTCGTGGTGACAATTTAACTGTCGTCATCATCATCAGTCACCACCATCATCATCATCATCATCATCATCATCATCATCATCATCATCATCATCAATATTATGATGATGACCATCATCATCATCATCATTGCGATCATCATCATCATCATCATCATCATCATCATCATCATCATCAACATCATCATCATCGTTGCTTTTGTTCATCAAAGATGGTTCAAAAGGGGAAAAAAGTCCGTATGTATTACGAGAGAGAGAGAGAGAGAGAGAGAGAGAGAGAGAGAGAGAGAGAGAGAGACAGACAGACAGACAGACAGACAGACAGACAGACAGACAGAAAGACAGACAGACAGACAGAGACAGACAGAGAGAGAGAGAGAGAGAGAGAGAGAGAGAGAGAGAGAGAGAGAGATTCTTCAGCCAGCCAGCAGGATGATGCCACACATGGTGGGCAGAGGAGGAATACGGCGACTTTTCATCAGTAGCCAATATTCCCATTTCGAAAAATAATGTTAAGATGTATATCTATCTTTCTTTCTATCTATCTATCTATCTATCTATCTATCTATCTGTCTATCTATCTATCTATCTATCTATCTATCTATCTACTTAGTCCGTTAACGGGCAAGGGCCGGATGAAAAAAAGCATGTGTTTGCTTATCTGTTACATTTGGAAATAAAGATTATCATCATCATCATCATCATCATCATCATCATCATCATCATCTATCTATCTATCTATCTATCTATCTATCTATCTATCTATCTATCTATCTATCTATCTATCTATCTATCTATCTATCTATCTGTGTGTGTGTGTGTGTGTGTGTGTGTGTGTGTGTGTGTGTGTGTGTGTGTGTGTGTGAAAGAGAGAAAAATCCGGTTTAAAATTATCGAGAACTTGTCAGTAGATTATGCAAATGTGAACAATCGTGCTTGACAGTGTTGAAAGACGGTAAACCTAAATCTGTAACTGACACTGAAAGGTCTGTGTGTTTTTGTGTGGAATTCGAAAGACAGTACTTCGGTTGATGGTATTGAAAGGGGGAGGGGGGGGGGACGTTTCTTTTACGCCGTTATAAATGGTTTTATTGCAGGTGTTGGTTATGTTCATATGTGGAGCTCCGGTCTTTTTCATTTCAATGTCAGTGATGACGTCAATTTGTTTTTCTGTAATTGTTGGCAGTGTATCAATTTACCAATAATCACGATTTTCGTAATATTTTCACTTAGGGAAGCATCAATTATGAACGAAAATGGTGGCTCAGTGGGAAACTCGCCTTGGGAGCGACAGAACCAGGGACACTCGGTTCAAGTCTCATAAAGATTTGTTCCCTTCCCTCTTTCCACCAAACGTTTTGAAGCAGTCTAAGCGCTAGTCCTTCGATGAAACGACAGAGAGAGGTCCCGCATGCAGCGTGCACATTGCGCACGTAAAAGACCTCAAGGCAACGTGGAAGCTGTCCCTGGGACATCGCTGTATTGAATCCACGGGCATAGGAATGAACAGTGTACGCAGGCAGGAGGAAATGTATCGATGGACTGTTGCGGTACGTTTTCCCCGGGCAGGGTATTCCTAACGTTCAAAACGTAATTGTTATCAAGACAAATCTGTTGCAATGGTGAAGGTCATATAACGCAATGCAATGCAATGCAATGCAATGCAATGCAATGCAATGCAACAGAATGCAATGCAGTGCAGTACGATCAATGCAATAAAATTCAATATAATGTGACATGACACAATCTGATACTATGCAATGCAACACACTATAATAAACTATAACTCATTAAAACATTGCATCACAACATAGTGCAGAATAACAAACTACAAAACAAATCTTAAAAAGTCTTTGAAATGCCTCCGCCAGACATCATGGACAAACGAATCACAAGACATTACAATACAAAGCAACGCAAAACGACACAATACTATATAAAGCAATAAAATGCAATACTATAACGCGCCTTCAACAGTTTGTCATCGTCTTTATTCACAGACCTTGATCAATCTCATATTTGTTACTGTCTTTTTCTTCTTTTTGTGTTCACAGTATATACAGGTTGATATGACGGTTAGGTTGGCTTTTCCCCCCAGTTGTTGTCGTTACACTTGCAGATCAGTGAATTTAAAGGCATCAGGTTCATATCAACGGAATATTTTCAATGCTTGCCTTTCTTCTATTTCCTCTATCTGCAGACTGGCACATTTTGTGAATTTGCGCCATACATGTTATGTCATTTTTATTTTCTAGTCAGCCCATCAGATTGAACAGTCGTGCGCTCACAGTGTTTTGTCACCATCTTTGTCCACAAACCGTGGTCAGTCTCATATTCGTCCATTCAATTCTTAACTAAATTAGAGTTATTACCCTTTTGTGCTCGCAATGTTAACATGTATATAAGTAGTTGATTTTCTTTACCTTTTCTGTTGTTACATTTGTGGATCAGTGAATTCAAATGCATGAGGTTCATGTCGACTGAATGTTTTCGAAGCTTGCACTTCCCCTGTCTAGACCTATTATGCTGCTAACTGACACACATTCTTCTTCTTCTTTTTTGTTTAATTAGCCTCATGAAATTAATACCATATCAATTTTTTGCCAGCCAATTAGACTGAGCCAGTCGTGCGCATACAAGGTTTCGTCACCGCTTTTATCCACAACCTTGATCAGTCTCATATTTGTGCGTTCAATTCCTTTACTAAATAGAGTTTCTACCCTTTATATTCTCACAATGTTAACATGTACATAAGTCGTTGATTTGTTTACCTTTTTGTGGTTACAATTGTGGATCAGTTAATTCAAATGCATGACTTTCATGCTGACTGAATGTTTTCAAAGCTTGCAGTTCCCCTATCTAGAGCTATTATGCTGCGAACTGACACACATTCTTTTTTTTTCAAATCTCTTTTTTATTTTGAGTTTGCCTCATAAAATTAACGTTATATCAATTTCTTTTTGTCAGCCAGTCAGACTAAGCCAGTCGTGCGCGTACAATGTCTGGTCACTCACTTTGTCCACAAAGCTTGATCAGTTTCATGTTTATGATTCCGATATCCTTTACTAAATAGAATTATTCCCCTTTATGTGCTCGCAATGTTAACATTTATTGAAGTCGCTGATTCGTTTACCTTTGTTTTAGTTACATTCCTGAATATTTGAATTCAAAGGCATCAGGTTCATTTTGACGGAATGTTTTTAAAGCTTGCGTTTTTCACATCTGGAGCTATTATGCTGCGAACGGACATACATTTTGTTTATAGTTTGACTCAGAACTAATATTACATCATTATTTTTTTCATCCAATCAGATTGTGCCAATCGTGTGCATCCAATAATTCCTCAAAATCTTTGTCCATACACCTTGATCAGTCTCATGTTTGTGCATTTACTTATTTACTAAACATAGTTATTCCCATTTACGTGCTCGCAATTTAGACAGGTTTACAGGTTGGTTGATTTGTTTATCATTTTGTGTTACATTTGACACGACACTGACACTGACACATTTTTATTGCCATTAGCAAATAAGCCCTGTTGGCAAGGGGGTTACAGTTATTTCATTAATAGACAGCAGTAAAGACATGCACTTGAAAGAAAAAGAACTCGTACGAATTTCACCAATATTACAAATCTACATACACACTCACAGTGGACAATACCCCCCCCCCCCCACCCCCCACTAGCGCACATACACACATACCTTGATCACGCATCGTGCATACACACGCACGCAGATTCGCACGTACGTGCGCGCTGGCGCGCGCGTACACACACACACACACACACACACACACACACACACACACACACACTCTCTCTCTCTCTCTCTCTCTCTCTCTCTCTCTCTCTCTGTCTCTCACACACACACACACACACACACACACACACACACACACACACACACACACACACACACACACACACACACACACACACACACCTATGTCCGCGCACCACTAATCAATTTCCTTAGACCATCAGGCCATGAAAAATGCAGAATAAGTGCTGAATATGGATTCATGTACAGTCGCAAAATTTTAACTCAACAGATTGTTTGTGATGTTCTTTCTCCGAAAATCAATAGCTTCTGCTATATATATTGCAAATGATATGGTAATGATTTCATTACAACTGGATAGAACTGCGATGAGATCTTTTCTCTGTGCAGCTGGCTCACTGAAAATTTTGCAATTCCTTCGAATATGTGCGTAAGCAGGGCAATCAAAAACAAAATGGACTTCGTCTTCATTGTTGTTTCTCTCTTCACACATGGGACATGCTTTATTATCTGATGCTTCGAACCATTTTTTGTTTGCATTGAGGCCCAGTGTTCTAGTTCGGAATTTTGTTAAGTTATATCTATGCCATTTATGTGTAACAATTATAAAATATTTTTCCATTTCTAAATTACTTTTAAATGAGAGCTACCGTTCGTATTTGACATTTCCATCCATGCTGGAGTGCCAGCTTTGTCTGTAAGAGCAGATTAAACGATCCTTGAATTCAGAAATAAACTGTGTAGTATTGCCCACTCCCTGAAAAAGCCAAACGATACCAAAGCCATTTTCTGTCAGTATTTTCTTTACACAAGAAACCCAATTAAATTTTCCTGAATCATGTTGTAGCAAGAGCATTCTATATGCTTGGCTGCATATTCTGGTTGTTGGTAATTGAACTAATCTTAACCAGTATTTAACTGATTTAACATACGCTCCTATAAATAGGGGGTATCGTCCACTTTCACCATAAACCATTTTGTTTGATGCATGTAATGGTATATGCACTATACGCTTTGCTGCATAAGTGTGGACCTTTTCCATATGGGCATTGTCTAACAGACCCCATGCTTCTGAAGCATATGTTAGAATTGGTTGTATCTGGGTATCGAATAATTTCCAGAACAAAGCCCCCTCAGTTGAATTCAATCTTCTCATTAATCTCAATATCTCAACGACTCCTCTCTTTCCCTTCCTACACATTTCCAACCAGCAGCTATTCAAGCTTAATTTCGTAGTGAAAAACATCCCTAAATATTTATAACTATTTGTAACTTTAACTTCTGATCTGCCATAAAACCATCTCTCATGTTGTGCTAAATGTCCACCATTTCTAAAAAACAGTATATTGGTCTTATTCAGATTCACTGTTAGTTGCAATCTATCTGATACTTTTTTTTAAAGCATCTAATTGGTTCTGCAAACCAACAGGTGTATCTGCGAGTAGAACAACGTCATCAGCAAACAACATTAGAAATAGCTCAGTAGCCCCTGGTAACATTTGAATTCCATGTTTCCCATTTTCTGAAATATCGACTGCGAGCTCATTGATGAAAAATGCAAATAAATGGGGACTGAGCATACATCCTTGTTTCACACCACGTGGACAATTGAAATAGTCGGAATAAATACCTTTATCACGGATACATGCAAGTACAGAATCATACACTCCACGCACAGCTGCATACAATTTCCCTTTCACATCATTTTCCCTTAAAATATTCCACAAGATATTCCTATTCACAGAATCAAAAGCCTTCTGGA